>CAUDMG010001972.1:115000-372500 GCA_958450375.1 Homarus gammarus | reverse complement strand
GTTGAACCACCTGTTGTATAAATAGTCGGAACACAGTCACACCAACGAGACGAGGGAACACTCCCACCACCGATCGTCCGTATAAATGAAAGAAAATACTTGCAGTGTGTTTAATATGTTACAGTATATTATAAATAAACAAATAAATCGGTAAATCCATTTCAAGTAAATGGAAAAATTTTACTCGACACCGACATTAGTTCCAGTTACCGGTAAATAGCAGACGCTTCAGTGACGTCACTAGTGTTTACACTACACCAGCGGGTAACAGTTGATGACATTACTTGAAGTGAATTGGCCTTATTTTAAAAAACCAAGGATGGTTGGTAAAGGACTACTGAGTCAGTGGGTAAGTGTCACATTTGGGGAACTGGTCTTATACAGCAAATAGAGCTCAAAAGCTACTTTTTAAATGGAAATTTGGGGGGGCCGTCTTATGCACCCCGACGCCTTATAGGCCGCGATATACGGTAATTCAATTATGTTCAATAATTGTTAAAATGACTAAAAAATTTAATATAAAACTTTTAAAATTATTGAATAGTATAAACTTCTTGATATTTACTAAAATAGTAAGGAATTTAAGCCCTAAAACCGATTACTGTATTGGCGGACTAATACTGCAGCTGGTTTACTGCCAAATTCAAGCGAAAACATGTTGACGTCGGCTCGTCACCCCATGCCGCCATTTCACCCATAAAATTTTAGTTCACTTGGTGTAATTCAAGATTATTTTCTTTAAATCAATACTGCACTGCATTATATACTGTCAATATGTAAAATAAACTTCAGAATGACCAATAATTGTACGTACTGTAAAAAAGGAAAAATAGTTTATGTTGTAAACAGTCTCAAGCAAGAAGCTTCCTCCACTGGGTGAGTCAAGTGGCTGTTTGGCACGCTAAAAAGTAGTTCCCTGTACTTCAATTATGTTAAATAATTGTTAAAATGACTAAAAACTTTAATATAAGACTTGGAAAATTATTGAATAGTACAACCTTCTTGATATTTACTCAAATGGTAATGAATTTAAGCCCTAAAACCGATTACTGTATTGGTGGACTAATACTACAGCTGGTGAGCAAGCAAAAGCAGGCAAAAACATGTTGGGAAAAATTCGTAAGGAATTCGTTAACCGAAATTTTTTCATTAACCAAAGTGAAGAATCTTATGGAAGGTAATTCGTTAACCGAAATTTCGTTAACTGAGGCGTTGTTAACCGAGGGATCACTGTACTTGACTCATGCTGGCATGTAGCATACCGTATATCTCGGCCTACAAGTGCGACGGGGTGTATAAGACGGCCCCCAAAATCTCCATTTAAAAAGTAGCTTTTGAGCCCTATTCGCTGTATAAGACCGGTACCCCAAATGTGACACTTACCATTGGGAGCTTACTGACCCAGTAGTCCTTTATCAACCATCCCATTGACCAGTGCTGTTTACACATCCTTGGTTTTTTAAAATAAAGCCAATTCACTTCAAGTAATGTCATCAAATGTTACAGGTTGGTGTAGTGTAAACACTAGTGACTCACTTAAAAGTCTGTTATTTAACTTGAACTAATGTTAGTGTCGAATACAATTGTTTCATTTACTTGAAATGGATTTTCCGATTTATTTGTTTATTTATTTATTTATAACATACTGTAATATATTAAACACACTGCAAGTATTTCTTTAATTCATAAGCTTGCTTCAACCAGCTACAGTATTCTCATTCAATAGTGTTTCATTAGGATTTGAGTGAAAAAGATTACTGTACATACTTACTACATACATTTATTACACAAATATATATATATATCACAATATTTTATAATTGCAGTCATGTACTGAATATTCTATGTAAAAAATATAAATTTTAAATGAATTATTTCTAGTGTGGTCGACTTCCTACACAAAGACAGGCTATAAATAGCCGTCTTATCTTCCCTCCCCCTCCATCCCTCTGTTCTGAGAGAGAAGGTCTTGGTAAATAACTTTTGTTTGTTTATTTTCATTGTTTGTCTAATTTATCATGTTGTATCAAAGTAATATTACTAAAAGTTTTAGGCAGCTACCAAACAGGGAGATTCTACTGCCTGGGAAGATATTGGAAGCATAATGTACAGTATTGTCTAATGGTAGACCCTACTTCCATATGGCATCACGAAAATTGTGACCAAGTCTTAGGTTGCTGATTTATCTTTCTGCCTCATTTACACACAATTGTAGAGTTTCAATTGTTTCTCTTCCTTTGACAACACAACATACATACAATGTGATGTTTCTCACCTCTGATCTTTTTTCCATTTATTTATGGTTGGTTATTTAAAATAATGCCAATTCACTTCAAGTATTGGCATCAAATTTTACCAGTTGGTGTACACTAGTGACTCACTTAAGCGTCAGTTATTTAACTGGAACTAATGTTGGTGTGAGTAAAATATTTCCATTTACTTGAAATAGATTTGCCGATTTATTTATTTATTACAGTAATTTATTTATAATATACTGTAATACATTAAACACACTGCAAGTATTTTCTTTAATTTATATACTTGTTTTGCAAAAAAGAGAGGCTACCATTATACCTGGAAGGTGAAGTTGACCAGAAATTTATGGTGATCATTAAGGACCAAACTCCGAATCCATGACGTGACTTCTGTTCATCATTCTCATACTAAGTTTACCACTGTCCGGAGTTTCAAGAATTAACGCAGTCACTTACTGAATATTCTTTGTAAAAAAATAAATTTTAAATTAATTATTTATAGGAGATAAGTATTATGATCAGTAAATATACAGATATGCATTGCTGACCACCTCCGAACACAAGGACGGCTAAAAATAGCCACAGGCGGTCACAGTCAAGGTCACTTTCCCTTTCTTGTCACTGGCAAATGGGGGTGGGGGGGGGAGGGTGATGATAGCAGCTGTGTTTATTACCGGGGTATATTGTTCTTTTACAATATGTTAGACTGGTTTATAATACATTTTTATTATTTTAATATACCGGTGATCTTCATTTTAATCCAGCTTCCCAAACGTAAGTTTCAGTATAAAATAATTAGTGGTAGGACCTTGTGAGTGGTTTACCATCACCACTATTGACAAGCTAAACCGCAATATTTAAGAGGTAAGAATTTTATCTCTGGTGCTTAAGACGACCCCTTAACATTGGGCTGATTTTTTTTTTGTTCAAATTCCGTCTTGTAGGCCGAGATATACGGTATGCTGATAAAGGCGGAGTCGCCGTGAGAGATTTATCTTGAGACAACAGCATAGATATGGAAACATTAGTTATTATTACAGCCTGACCATTCTCTATACAGTGTTCCCTCGGTTAACGAACAATTCGTTTCAGAAGGTTGTTCGTTAACCGAAAATTTCGTTATCTTAAACCATTGTTTCAATGGGTTTTTGGTTAATTGGTTCCAGCTTACCGAACATTACCTAAAGTAATAAAGAAAAATGCAGTAACGTACACTTACTTTGAGGTGTGTGTGTAGAAGGCTTCTGGATGATGATGCTGATGTGAATTTGAAGTGGGAGGTGGAGGAGGAGAAGGGAGAAGAGTCAAGAGAAGGAAGTGGGGGTGGAGGAGAAGCATTTTACTGCTTCTTGGAAGGTGAGTCACCTTCCATGAAAATGTCAGGAACCTCTGAACTGATAGATTCTCCAGCAGGAACATCCTCTCTCCTTCTTGAAGTGGAAGGCTGAGGGGTAGCATCTGTTTCCCGACGCCTTTTAGTGAAGAAACTGTCAAATTTTGGTTGTGAGGCATTTCTCCTCCTTATCATTAAATGATTTTTAAAGGAGACCACTTTGTCCTGAACATTGCACAAAATAGGTTCTGTTGTTTCCACATCTGGGTGCCTAGAAGCCAGTTTCCTGAACTTATCCCAGTAGTGAACAACATCTTTCAAATCTGAAGTAACATATGGTCATCACTTTCCCTTTCTTCCTCACCACTGTCAGTCTCCAACATCTCATCCAGTTGCTGCAAGTCATAAAGAGTAAGTTTTTACTCATGAGACATCACAAGCTCTTCCACATCAACCTCCTCCTCTTCGAGGCCCAATCACTGACCAATGGACTCGATCTCCTTGTCCAACTCTGCTTCTTCTTCAAATCCCTCAAAATCATGGATTGCTGATGGCCACAGTGCTTTCCATGCAGAATTGAGGGATCTAATAGAGACTTCTCGCCATGAGGACACAATCAATTTTACAGCCTCCAGGATGTTAAATTGTGTCTTACAGAGCTGTGCCAGTGTTAGTTCAGGATTAGTGGAAGTTGCCTGATAACACCACCTGAACATTTTCTTTATATACAACTTCTTGAAGTTGCTGATCACATTGGGAGGCAAAAACAGTCAAATTGAGCCTCCAAAGTTCTGGCAAGTTGAGGGTCATGACCAGGGGCATTATCCATAAGTAGAAGAGCCTTTAAAGGGAGTTTATTGGTGGTTAGATAGCTCTTCACAGAAGGGCAAAACACCTCAACAGCCCATTCATTAAAGAACTGTCTTGTCACCCATGCCTTACGGTTGGACTTCCAATAAACTCCAAGCTTTCATCTTAACACTTTTTGTTGCTTGAACACCCTGGGCTTCTCAGAGTGGTAGACAAGCATAGGCTTCAGTCGGAAATCCCCTGAAGCATTGGCACCAAGCAATAGTGAGTCGGTCCTTCATGGGTTTATGCCCAGGTAAAGAGGCTTCATCTCGGGTGATGAATGTCCTTTTGGGTATTTTCTTCCAGAACAGCCCAGTTTCGTCCACATTGAACACTTGTTGTGGAAGATAATTTTCTTCATCCACCAGTTTCTTAAAGTCCACTACAAACTTTGCTGCTCCTTCTTTATCTGCACTTGCAGCCTCTCCATGCCTAATAACACTGAAAATATCACGTCTTTAATTAAATTTTTCAAACCAGCCCTTGCTTGCCCAAAAATCTTTGAACTCTGTGCCAGAAGAACCAGGTTTATCTTCCTTTAAATGCTCGTAAATCTCCCTAGCTCTTTCACAAATAAATTCTGTAGAAACTGAATTACCATTCATTTGCTTTTCCCTGATCCAAATGAGAAGTAACTTCTCTGTTTCTGCTATCAATGATCTACCTTTAAACAGTCTGGTAGATTTGTCTCTCACTTTCACTTCCTTAAACTTGTCTTTCTGTGCAAGAATTCTCCACACAGTTGATGCAGACATTAGGGTGTGACCGTTGCCCTCCAAAAATAAAAAAATTGTCCTACAATGCTGTTCAAAGTTTTAGTGTTGTGTATTTATATAGGAAACACCCCTGTAAATTTTCTTGGAGATCGGTGCATGTTTGACCTAGCATCGTCGGCTTTACAAAATAACAAGGAATATTATTATCTAATTAACAAATTTAGTGGAATTTCTTTTATTAGACTTATAAGATATACTAACACCAATGAAATGATCGATCATATCAATCTTAATACCCCTAAAACAATATTATAGATTAGTACGAAATACAATAATCCCTAATAATTGCATTATCTCGGTTCAAGACCCATTTCTCTCTACTGGCGTACAATGAAAAAAAGAAATACTACTACCCCGCAATGCCTGGAGTGTTTGAGGAGCGCCAGCAGATGGTCTACCCCGGCACACTTCACAAAGCAAGGTGGATGGCGAAACTGCTCTATACCCTCAAGATTGTTCTTTTGTCAGGCCAGATCAAAGAGCAGTTTCCCAAAGCCGAAGTTGTGACTAAAAGTCAAATCGGCAAGTTAGAACGGTTTGCTGTGTTCACAGCCGCTGTTTATGTCCCATGGTGGATTGTTTGCCCCGTTCCAGCAAGTGCGCCACTGAATGACTTGAATTTGGTCGAAACCTTGGCTGAATTTGCTCCATATGACGCCACAATAGTTGACAAAGCACGTGTGGCACTCGGTAGACACACTTGGTACCTAACTGAGGAGTTGGCCCCACTGGCTTTGTTCTCGTCCCAAGTACAAGAAAGGACAAACGAGGAGATGAGGAAGGCCCTTCTTTGCCATGAAGGCACTGAAGTTACTAAGAGATGGGGGCTATGGAAAGCCATATCTTCCCCCTGTCCCAGAAAGTGACACTGCCCTGGTGGACCTAATTGGGCCTGACTCAAGCCGGTTCTTCACCATTTTAGGCATGCCCTATCAGTTTCTTCACAGTCCAGCCAGTGAATGGGCGGATCATGACGACTACCTGAACATGAAACGGGTTGTGGACAAGCTTCAGGTCATCAATAAGGCTGCAGAGGGTGGTGTAAAACTTTGCCATGACTTTCTTAATGTTGCCAGGGATGAGGAGCGCTTTCAAGAAGTCCTTCAAGTAGTTGAAAATGACAGACTCCGCGTTCCTAATCAGCGCAAACAATCATCTGTTTCCGAAAAGAAATCATGGCTTCTTGCTCCAGAGAAATAATACCTTGTGAATATATGATAAAACCCCTTAATGTACCATGAGAGAATAAGAATGATTAACTTTTTTGTGTTAGTGATAACAGCTTTTAATTAAGACAGGCAAATGATTTGTGTTAATATCCCTTATGATGGTTGTGTAATCTCATATATAGGCGTGTATGCTGTATAAGCAAAATCGCTATTTTTCAAATTGCTGGTGCTCACTCAAATATGCATGAATCTTAAAAAAATTGCATGTTGGTATTTTTTATGTCAATATGCAACACCAAAATTTTGAACAGCATTGTAGGACAAAGTTAGGGCAACTGTCACACCCTAGCCGACATGCCATAGTCTTTTCTAAGCACATTTGTTCTAATGCCCTGTTCATGTTTCTTTATGATTTCCTGTTTTACCTGGATTGAAATAACTTTCTCAATTTCAACACTGATAATTTAAGTTTTATTGCTGTAAATAAAGAATATTTTCTTTAAATAAACATTGCACTGCGCTGTGTATTATCAATATGTAAACTGTGTTTCAAAATGACCAATAATTTGACTGTAAAAATGGAAAAACGAGTATGTTGAAGAGTCTCAAACAAGATGTCCCTTCCACTGAATAGATACACAAACTGACTCCAAGCTTGGTGTGTTGAGTGGCTGTTTGGCGCGCGAAAAACTAGTTTCCTGTACTTAGATTATGTTCAATAATTGTTAAAATGACCAAAAAATTTAATATTAAACTTAAAATTATTGAATAGTACAACCTTCTTGATATTTACTCAAATGGTAACAAATTTAAGCCCTAGAACCGATTACTGTATTGGCGGACTAATACTACAGTTGGTGAGCAGCCGAAAACATGTTGAAAAAAATTCATAAGGAATTCGTCAACCGAAGTTTTTTCGTTAACCGAAGTGAAGAATCTTATGGAAGGTAATTCGTTAACCGAAATTTCGTTAACTGAAGCGTTCGTTAACCGAGGGACCTACTAGGGAAGGGTGTAATGTCAAATTTCCGAAACTCATGCTTATCCACGAATGGCAGATACAATATAATTTGATCGAGAGTGACAGACAGAGAAAGACTAATAATTTTCATCTAGCCTCCTACCGTGATTAGCTAACAGATGAGACTGGCTGGACAAAAATATGGATTTCTAGTCATCCTATTGCTTAAGTACATTAATCTGTTTCTGCAACTAGGCAAAGTCATCTTCTGTGGTTACTCCGTACAATGATTTATGAATGTAACCCAAGGGGAACTGGTGGTAGAGTGGTACCGTTCATGCCTCGCAAGCAAGATGTCACGGGTTCGATTCCCGGGCCGGCGGAAATTGTTTGGACACTTCCTAGTCCCCTTCGTCCCTGTTCACCTAGCAGCAAAGTAGGTACCTGCTATAAGTCGAAAGTTGTGAATTCGTATTCAGGGACAAGTTGTTGGAACTTCCAATAACTTGCTTACCGTATATCTCGGCCTACAAGACGGAATTTGAAGAAGAAAAAAATCAGCCCAAAGTTAGGGGGTTGTCTTAAGCACCAGAGATAAAATTCTTACCTCTTAAATATTGCGGTTTAGCGTGTCAAGAGTGGTGATGGAAACATGGTAAACCACTCACAAGGTCCTACCACTAAATATTTTACACTGAAACTTACGTTTGGGAAGCTGGATTAAAATGAAGATTACCGGTATATTAAAATAATAAAAATGTATTATAAACCAGTCTAGCATACCGTAAAAGAACAATATACCCCGGTAATAAACAACACTGCTATCATCACCCCCCCCCCCCCCCCATTTGCCAGTGACAAGAAAGGGAAAGTGACCTTGACTGTGACCGCCTGTGGCTATTTTTAGCGGTCCTTGTGTTCGGAGGTGGTCAGTAATACATATCTGTATATTTACTGATCATAATACTTATCTCCTATAAATAATGAATTTAAAATTTATTTTTTCACAAAGAATATTCAGTAAATGACTGCGTTAATTCTTGAAACTACCGACTGGTAAATTTAGGATGAGAATGATTAACAGAAGTCTCGTCATGGATTCGGAGTTTAGTCCTTAATGATCATAAATGTCTGGTCAACTTCACCTACCAGCTATAATGGTAGCCTCCCTTTTTTGCGAAACAAGTATATAAATTAAAGAAAATACTTGCAGTGTTTAATGTATTACAGTATTACAGTATATTATAAATAAATAAACAAATAAATCGGCAAATCTATTTCAAGTAAATGGAAATATTTTACTCACACCAACATTAGTTCCAGTTAAATAACTGACGCTTAATTGAGTTACTAGTGTACACCAGCCGGTAAAATTTGATGCCAATACTTGAAGTGAATTGGCATTATTTTATATAACCAACCATAAATAAATGGAAAAAAGATCAAAGGTGAGAAACATTATATTGTATGTATGTTGTGTTGTCAAAGGAAGAGAAACACTTGAAACTCTGCAATTGTGTGTAAATGAGGCAGAAAGATAAATCAGCAACCTAAGACTTGGTCACAATTTTCATGATGCCATATGGAAGTAGGGTCTATCATTAGACAATACCTTACATTATGCTTCCAATATCTCCCCAGGCAGTAGAATCTCCCTGTTTGGTAGCTGCCTAAAACTTTTAGTAATATTACTTTGATACAACATGATAAATTAGACAAACAATGAAAATAAACAAACAAAAGTTATTTACCAAGACCTTCTCTCTCAGAACAGAGGGATGGAGGGGGAGGGAAGGATGGGAGATTAGACGGCTATTTATAGCCTTTCGTTGTGTAGGAAGTCGACCACACTAGAAATAATTCATTTTGAATATATATATATATATATATACACACATAGTAGTACCCCGATTTACGCGGTCAATTGAACCCACAGGGTACCGCGTAAAGTGAACAACAGACAACAGAACATATGGGATTAATTCCAATAGAGACTGGCCCGACCCCCAAACTCCACTTTTTCCAACACAATACCTATGTTGTAGTAAAAATAACATCTAAATTTTATGATGGTATGCTCACACAATTAATATTTAAGAGAAATACAGTCGCCAGGTTAATGTCCATTCAAATAATGGACTCAAATCCCCCCCCCCCCCTCTTCCCAGCTCACTGGCCCCTACCTCTCTGAGAAATGATTGGGTGAAACACTAGATTTTAACGTTTAGTAATAAATAATACCTCAGACTAAAGTTAGGATAATATAATTGACATTTCTGGATTCCTTGCAGGTCAGGGAATATTTTGAATGTAAACTTCATTTATTTTGCGCAAAAGATAAAATACTTGCTTTGTGTAAACCAAATTATTACATTATATCTTAAATTTGTATGTCTAATGCAAAATCCGTGATGTTTATATTCAAAATGATCATCATATTATAAGAATTCCAGCAATGTAAATTATATTCTGGTCGAGTAATTTGTATGAATTTTATGAGCTAAAACAAATATCTTCAGTTAATAAAAAAAAAAATATTCTTCACGACACTATCTGTCAATCAAAATACGCCAACTTGCCTCCCCCCCTCCTCACACTCACGCCAGCTGGGTCGGTCGGTCCCAACCCTCCTCCCCACCCCCCACCTTCCCTCCCTACCAGAGAAATGTTGGGTGAAAAAACTAGATTTTAACTTTTAGTAATAAATAATACCTCAGACTAAAGTTAGGATATAATTGACATTTCTGGATTCCTTGCAGGTCAGGGAATATTTTGAATGTAAACTTCATATATTTTGCACAAAAGATAAAATATTTGCATTTTGTAAACCAAATTATTACATTAGATCTAAAATTTGTATGTCTAATGCAAAATCCATGATGTTTATATTCAAAATGATTATTCCAGCAATGTAAATTATATTCTGGCGGGGTAATTTGAATGAATTTTATGAGCTAAATAATGAATCGGCTGCTTGTCCAATTAACCAGTCCGTTCACACATATTTATATTTGGGTTTTAATTAACGAAACCCAAACGGTAGTTCCTTTGTTTTATTATAAAAGGTTGTAGATATAATTCCTGAGTGTATATCAACCGTAAGTCTCACTGTCTAGGAGTGAATGAGAAAGGGACGGCGTTTATATATGATAAACGTTAGGTCACGTCCTTACGATATGAGTTGAGGTGAGCTACTGAAGCTTGGGGGCATCGCAGTGCGTGCTTACAGATATGCTGAGCTATGGGTCTCGCCCTCTTGGGTAAGTTGCCCGCTCACGTGTCCATCTCATGTCTTACGCATAGACAGTGGAAAGTTACAGGGTGGTGAATCTGAATATAATATCAGATGTATTGACCCATTTATATAATACTTTCTGTTGATGAGACAGGGGCCTATTACATCGCTCGGTCACCTACCAGCCGAGCTCCGTGAGGCCTAAATAACTCACAGAGTACAGTACATCCTAGACAACCCTAACCATGTTATAAACAGATATGTAGACACTAAGCTGGGGAAATTACTGTAGGGGTATTCTCTACTACAGGGGACCTAGACTTTTGTGTCGTACGGGTTAGTATGTTATGAACAATGTTGAATTTGGATGATACTGCCCGGTAATAACAGAACAGGAACATTATTTCCAGAATTAACAGAATAGAGGGAATCGTAAGACTTGGTAGTGCAGATTCCCGTGACAGATAAAATGGCAAGTTATTATTCAAATCAGCAAAATGTGTCTCGTTCAAGAAAGCTAACACTTTTAATTTCTCTGATACTATTTGAATATCCTTGATAGTGAAATTCATTATAGGAAGTGGAATTAAAGCAGACTTGAGTTTTCGATTTAAGGCAAAATGCTGATGAGTAGGCAAGGTCCGTATGTACTACAAGTGATTTCACAGTAATCAGGAGCCTTGTAATGCCCTTTCACAACTAGCTGCTTAACACCATTTTGGCATTTTAAAATTACAGTAGTGAGATTTGGAAAGAACAAATACTGCACATTGTGAAGGTGAGCGTGGAACACAGTCTTTAGACAAACTGGCCTATAACTGCATTGCGCTAACGCTGTGCGTACATTTGGTTGTATGACTGCCAATTCACATATTCCCTCTGCAGCAGGAATAAATGCAAACATGTAGGCTGGACATACGTGTAGGTGTAGATAAGACGACTTACACCGTGACAGTACCTCAGAATCCTCTATTGATAACAATGAATATTCTTCATCTACTAAGAAAAATTCTTTAGGCCTATCTAGGGTATATAGTGTGTCGTTCACAAACCAGGGGAAGGGTTCTAAATGCCATGCATTAAACTCATGTTGCCCTCGCATAGGAATGTGGGTCAGAATTGCATTGTGCGTGAGGGTTGACTCCAACAGTGGGTAATGATATTGAACCTCATTGTCATTGAAAATCGGAGTTAAATGATACTGAAACTTGGCTATTTTTAAAGCTTCAAGAAGCGTCTGCACAGGCACAAGCTTCACGTCCACACGTCCTATCCCGGCATCTACAATGCTGTCTATTAGTTCATTTTTAGAGGTTACAATTTTATGAACTGAAATTTCAGCAGCATGCAAATATTCTGTGAAGTAAAGGAGCCATTCTAACGTCGGTATTGCTTTCTGTAACCTAGTAACAATCCTCGAAACTTGGTTAGACTCCATTATGATTGCATTAACCTTTGATTCTAGAGCAGTAATCGCGTGAAAGGTTTGAGAAATAACACGATTCTGTTGAGATACAGCTTGAACGACAACGTTCATGAAACTATTGTCGAATTCATCGAATCTGTGCTGAGACCATGAAGAATGTCCAATGCTGATTGTAGTTGGCCGTCGACGTTTTCCATCTGACGCGAAAGTACGAGTTAACTTCTACTCGCAGAACGTAGTTTCATACAGTAGTCATTTGGGACATTTTGCTTCTGAACAGTCTGTAAGGATGTATCAATCACATTATCATCAACTTGAGGTAAGACATTTATCTGGGTCTTCTTCAGACGATCCGCGTGCACGACATCTGCGATCTGTGCATTAGGCTTCCATATTTTGAATTTGTTGCCTGCTTCTTTTGAGATTATGCGGAATGGACCAGAAAATTTCGCCAAAAGTTTGGAGTTCCTTTCAGGTACCTGTAACATAACAGCGTCCCCAACGTTCAGTGCGATACGTTTAGCATGTTTATGCTGTTTGATGATCATTTCAGCACGTGACGCCGCTATCTGTGATCGTACTTGGTTATGAATTTCTGTAAAGACATGAATTTGTTTTGCTGCAAAATCATCCGTATTATATGCCGGGTATGGCGCCTCTGTAAGGATGTCGTAAGGCAGACGTTCATCTGTACCATAGACAATATAGTAGGGTGTTTTGCCCGTAGAGCTATTAATTGACCCATTAATCGACGCTGCAACCTGCGGTAACCAATCCTCCCATGCGTATTGAAAACCACTAACGATTAGACGCAGTATTTCTAGGATTTTACGATTGGTTCTTTCAACAAGGCCATTAGCCTGTGGATGATAAGCTGTCACAAAAGTTTGTTTAATTCCATATTGTAAACATATATGCTCTGTTAGCTCATTCTTGAACTCTGTTCCATTATCAGAGAGTAGAACTTTAGGCGTAGTATATGGACATATGAGATTCATCACTAATGCATAGGCTACTGCTTCGGCCGTTTTGCTTTTTAGTGGGACCAAGACCACGAACCTGGAAAAATGATCCACACACACTAAGACGTATCCTGATCCCTGATGACTCATTGGGAGTTGTAACACATCAACAGCGACTGTGTCAAACGGACGGTCTGGTGTAGGATATTGTAATCGGGGCAGGTGATCCTGTTGATCCTTTATGTTGAGCACATGCCAAACAATTAGCTATGTGTAATTCTATGTCTTTCTTCATAGTGTTCCAGAAATACTTCTTTCGTAAATCCGCTAAGCATTTATCACGACCTTGGTGACCTGCTTGTGGGACATCGTGGAACAATGTCATTACTGCTTTGCGCAACGTGTCAGGTACGACTCTTTAAGACACATTACCCTCAGGAGATTTTCTCGTCCTATTGAGTATGTTATGTCGTAATTCAAACTGACTTAAGGGAAGAAATAACTTGGGGAGTTTAACATCCTCGCCCGATTCGAGAGCAAAAATAACAGCTGACCAATATGGGTCGCGTCGTTGCTCATCTTCCAGTTGCGAAAGAGTGAATGCTGATACAGGCATTACTGGTGCTATATTTCTTGACAGAGCGTCGGCGACAACATTCGCCCTCCCAGGTAAATACCTAAATTCGGGGTCAAACTCTTGAATTGTCAGATACCAGCGTGCTAATCTGCCTGATAAGTTTCTGCCATGGAACAGTTCGGTGACTGCCGCATGATCAGTAGAAACAGTAATCTTGTAGCCAAAGATAATGTCCTTGAACTTCTTAAGTGCCCACACAACGGCTAACGTTTCTAAATGCGTCGCCGAATAACGTGTTTCAGCATCGATTAGTTTGCGATTTGCAAATGCTATCACTCTAAACTTCCCACGCGTGTCCTCTTGCATGAGCACTGCTCCGACTCCAATTCCGGGAGCGTCAGCACAGAGAGTGAAAGGTTGAGTGTAGTCTGGGAATGCTAGAACCGGGGCATTGGTTAGCGCTGTCTTCAATGCCGTAAAACTTTCCTCGTGTTCAGCATCCTACATAAACACTGCATCTTTTTTGAGCAACCTCGTTCGGGGCGATGCTAATGTTGCATAGTCCTTGATAAAGGAACGATTATAACCAGATAATCCGAGAAAGCTACGCACATGATCATTTGAGGTAGGACGCGGGAACTGAGATACAGCTTTGACTTTATCATTAACTGTGTGTATGCCCTCACCGTCGACTACATGACCAAGGAAATGGATTCTGGATTTTAAAAACTCGCACTTTGAGAGTTTTATTTTGAGTCCTGCTGTGGAAAGTTTGGCCAAAACTTCACACAGTTTTATCAGATGGGAATCGACGTCTTTACTGACAACTATTAGATCATCCAAATAAGCGCAGACTGTGTTACCAATTAGTCCGGCAAACAGGGTGTTGATCATTCTTTGAAATGTTAGTGGGGCATTTCTGAGACCAAATGGCATTCGTAGAAACTCAAAGTGGCCTAGAGGCATGCTAAATGCCGTGATTTCTCGTGATTTTTCATCGAGTGGTATTTGCCAATACCCACTAAGCAAATCTAAGTTGCTAAATACCGCATTATCCTTGCCTAAGGATTGCAATATGTCACTCAAGATAGGCATTGGGTACCTATCAGGGATTGTTTGATCATTTACGCGCCTGAAATCTATGACAGGGCGCCATCCACCATCCTTTTTCGGGACGAGGAATAATGGGCTATTAAAGGGGGATTTTGAGTGTCTAATGACATTCTCATCTAACATACCCTGTACCATATCTTGCACTACAGCGCGCTGGCTATGAGTTAGTCTATAAGCTGGTACGTAAATAGGGTTGGTTCCTTCCTTTAACGCTATATGATGGGATGTTAAATCTGTCTGACCTAGCGTTTCCCCTGGCAAGGCTACTATATTTCTGTAGTCAGCAAGCAGCTCTAACAGGCGTGTCTTGCCCTGAGGATGATCGATCACCTTGACATGTGGTGCTATTTGATCTATCCTGGCCAGTCGAGTCTGTTGGCAATTCGCAACAATACCTCGAATTAGGAATTTATTTGGTTGCACTTCGACATTGCTGTGATATCTAAAAAATCACACACATAACATCCTTTCTTTAATTTCTGGATAATGTGAAATTGCTGCTGCAATCCCGTAGACTTGTGTGTGTGTCCCACAGTAGACACAGCTGATTCCAAGGTCCGGTGATTGGGTCAATGCTCACAAAAATCCTGAGTACAGCAAACCGCCGCTAATTGTCACACAACGTCATCCACAACACCATACATCAGAATGCTGAGACCATCTCTCAGACCGGATGTGTCATCATCACTAGGGTGGGTGCTGGGTGCTGGTAACTGGGGGTTGTTCACGCCATACGAAAGAATTTTGTTGACAGGATGTTGATTGATGAGTAGTCTCAACAACTGCAGTCACGTCCTGTCACACCCTGGGCAGTGAACAAATCATTTGCAGAAACTAATGTTCACTTCAGCTTTCAGGATTGTTGCGTTGGTGAATTCCTCATTCTGGTAATGGAGAGTACTCTTCAACATTGCAGGTACTATCTTCCAACTCTTGCTGCTGTAATCACGCTGGGAAGGTGTGTGGTTGAGGTCGAGATGTATCTCTGACGCATGATCCGCCTTCCTCTTAATAGGATTGGTAGACAACACTTTCGTCCTAGCGGTGAGCATAGGTTCAGAATGACTCATTGCTGTGAAGGAAACACCTTTAAACGTAACACTATTATTACGTGGATGAACATCTATAATGTTCTTTCGAAGAGTTGGTAGACCAAGTAACCCGTCAGCTGGCAAATTGAACTGCTGAACTATATAAAAGTCCGCGTAGAAGGGCGTACCACGTCTTGAGAATCTGAGTGGTAACGTCACCATTCCTGTGATGCTCAGCTGAGTACCTGAAACTCCTTCGAGCTCAGCGTTACTAGGCCTCCATTTGAATTTGCGGTGAGGGAATTTACGTTGTAACTCGTGATATGATGTCAAGGCCAATACATTAGCGCAAGCACCTGTGTCTAAATCAAGAGCCAATCTGGTATTATCCACTCTCACCGGCACTGACAACACTTCCACTTTGCTAAGCGCCAATATTAATGAGGCCGCTATAGAAGTGCTGTGAGGAGGGGTGGGAATTTCCCTATCTATCCCTCTCCTTGCTGTAGTGTGCGCTGGTCTTCCCCCGATGACTTGTCCTGGGGACGTTTCTGCTTGCGCCTATACGACACCTCCGTTTCACTTAGGTCCACTCCCCTAGCCTTTATTAATATATCGCACTCATGTGAACTATGAGTTGTCGATTTGTGAAGAGCGCACCATTTGCGCGCTGTCTGGGTAGGAGGAGGAGGTGCTGCTTTGGCTACCTCTCTGTTTGACCTTGAGAATGGCTTTGCACCGGGTGTGGCCTTAAAATTAGCACTATTACCTCGGAGCTGAAAACAATCTTCCATTACGTGGCCACGTTTATTACATTGTGCGCATCGTAACGATGTTTTCTGTTTATATGTTAGGCGGGGAGGAGCGATCGGAGCTAAGTGTGTCGCATAAGGAGTCTGAGAGTGAGGCTGTGACCTACCCCCAAAAATCCCAATTAGCGTTCGCTTGAACTTTTCATAGTCAGGGCTTTGTAAACCAAACGCATTTAAACGACTGCCTGCATAGGAACCCTGCGTTATATGGGAACGTACATATGCTTTCTTTTCTTCGTCAGTCGTTATGTGACTATTGCGCATGCTATCTTCACATGCACGAATAAAATGTGCGACCCTATAATCGTCTTGTCCCGTGAAATTTCGAACATAATCACCGCGCTGCATGATATTAATAACATTATCAGCTTTAGGTGTGGTAGTAGTACTGGTGTGAGATTCAGACGAAGCCATTTTAGTGTTAGTATTAAGCAAGTTAGTATTCTTACTCTTATCAGAAGGCTGGGTTAATAAGGTTGTTACCGATTTAGCAACAGACACACTATCACCTGTAACAGGGGTAACTGCTTTAGTATACTTAGGTGAGGTACTATAGTGATTACCAGACCGTAGGGTACGACGGTTTAAGTCGTCAAATGATTCGTCTATAACTTTCTCACTACTTCCTACTGACTCATTTAACTGTGTTCCATACTCAAAATCTATGTCAGTCTGGGCTTGATCATTGATGAGTTGGTTATCAGCAAACAATTGCGCTAGGCGTTCGATTTCATCTACATTAGACTTGGGAAACTTAGAAATTATCTATTAGCCCCCTTGGGTCAATGAATACTTAACAGTAAGTAGTAGATCACTTGCCTCTCATTTACAAGACAAATGAATATGTTTTGTAGTTAATTATTAAACTATCAATAAGAAGACAGACACTTACAAACTACTGTAAATTATAGGATTTCAATACATTAATCTTACATTCGACACTTTATCATTGAAATAATCCTATCCGACGAACCTATCAGTGTGAAGATATCTCTCGAACGTGTTCATGTGTGTAGAACTATGTAATTTAAATACCTATTTATACAGAGTAGTACGTCTGTATAGAAAATGTGATCCTTCAAGAGTTCTGGGTGGAGTGTGGGTGGGGCCTCTTCCTAGGGCGTGCGCTGCTGCTGGTTTCCTTGGCAATGAGATGACGCTTCTGCTTTGGTGAGAGACGAGTCCACTTGATTTAGGTGAGTTCCTCCTCCGGCGATCAGAAAACTATGATTGGTTATCACACTGGTGGTTGCTGGTTCGCTGGCGAAACTGCCGTGTGCCTAGTCTTCACAGTCCACGTATATATGGAGATCTGTATGATGACACCGGAACTTCGTAATTCGCGCTGACGACACAACAATACTGCTCAGATGCTAGTGAAATACCAATTGAATTCCAGGCTACGAAACTGTTTTTCAACACTGCAACACTGTAATGTCTAGGGAATGCTGAGTGGAGTCTATCTCAACCGGCTTAATCTGGATATGTACCAACAGGCTGTAATATTTGTATATTACGAATTCTGCACATATTTGTATGTGACAGAGATAAGGAGCGCTCACTACATATCGTCTCAATACGGGATATAGTTTTAAACACTCGGATTATGTAACGCGTCACTGCTGTGTGGTTTCTTGTTTTTCACAAGACACAGACGGATGATACAACTACCAGTTTGAAGAATCCGTATACACCGCTTGCCACCTATATGAATCGGCTGCTTGTCCAATTAACCAGTCCGTTCACACATATTTATATTTGGGTTTTAAGTAACGAAACCCAAACGGTAGTTCCTTTGTTTTATTATAAAAGGTTGTAGATATAATTCCTGAGTGTATATCAACCGTAAGTCTCACTGTCTAGGAGTGAATGAGAAAGGGACGGCGTTATGTATGATAAACGTTAGGTCACGTCCTTACGATATGAGTTGAGGTGAGCTACTGAAGCTTGGGGGCATCGCAGTGCGTTCTTACAGATATGCTGAGCTATGGGTCTCGCCCTCTTGGGTAAGTTGCCCGCTCACGTGTCCATCTCATGTCTTACTCATAGACAGTGGAAAGTTACAGGGTGGTGAATCTGAATATAATATCAGATGTATTGACCCATTTATATAATACGTTCTGTTGATGAGACAGGGGCCTATTACAATAATAATAAAAAAAAAATTATACTTCACCGCGTATATGAGTAGATGCTCCGCGGAAAGTGAAAGTCCGGTTCTGGCAAGGTACCGCGTAAATGAGAAATCGCTGAAAGTGAAACCGTGTAAAGCGGGGTAATACTCTGTGTGTGTGTGTGTGTGTGCGTGCGTGCATGCGTGCGTGCGTGTGCGTGCGTGCGTGCAGTTGGTCCTCCTATTACGCGGTCCCACAATCCGCGTTTCACCGTTAACGCGGTGCCTTGCCAGAACCTAACATTCTCACATTCCGCGGTCGTGAACCCCATTACGCGGAGAGCGGCTGGCAAGCCGCGCCATTTTTGGATCCAAACCTCCCGCCATCCGCCATGTTGTGTAAGAGGCGCGAAAATGGTCACAAGGTCGCCCAGTCATCAAAACATTACCAGTTCTTCACCCGCCACCCACTACAGCCGGCCCAAGTCAGTGATAGTGATAATTATAGTGAGGATATGGACTTATATGAACTTTGGGGGGTTTGACAAAGAGGCCCTGCAAGCCTCTGTAATGGATAGTGATACAATTGATACAAGTGATACAGGTGAGGGCCAATAATCTGCCCTCTGCCTCGGAACCAACCGCCCATCCCCGTGTGCCCAGCCCTCTTTTCTACTAAAGTAAATGTTAAAAAACCTAATATTATTGATATTTCTCTTAATTATTAATTGTGTGCATACCATCATAAAGTTAAGATAATATTTTTACTACAACATAGTTGTGTGTCGTCAAAAAGTGGAGTTTGGGGATCGGCCCGGACTCCATTTCAATTAATCCCATATGTTATGTTATTCACTTTACGCGTTTCTCACTTTCCGCGGTACCCTCCGGGTTACATTAACCGCGTAATATGAGGACCAACTGTATGTATATATATATATATATATATGCATAGTATATATCATATAGTAGATATCGTAGATATATATATATATATGCGCTGATAACCACCAGGAAAGAAGAAAACACGAAGTTCCCAAGCGCTTTCGTGTAATTCACATCTTCAGGGGTGAGTACAGACTAGATAGAGTAATGCAGAACAAGATGAATATATACAGAGGAGGGTGAGACCAGGTCCACAATGGTCAGGTAATGACCCTACTAATCTTTAAATGGCACACAACGGTTGGTGGTTGGGTCAGATGGGACAGTGACCCGCCCTCTCACCTGATCACAAATCTTCTTAATTACAAAGTTGTCCAGCTTGTACATGCCGTTACTCAAATTCATGTTGAATGCTTCGGTATGTTTAATAAGACTAGATTCTATGATGTTCCTACTATCAATTGAATTACATGGTAATATTGAGGAGGCATTATCCCAGTCAATGCAATGCTTGTTATCCCTCAAATGAACAAACAGAGCATTGGATTCCTGGCCTGTCCTGACACTGTATTTGTGTTGTTTAATTCTAGTTACAAGATCTTTACCTGTCTGGCCTAAGTAAAACATATTACATTCCTTGCAAGGAACTTTATAAATGCAACCAATTGTGTTGTTGGGGGAGTTCTTGATTAACATATATATATATATATATAAATATATATATATATATATATATATATATATATATATATATATATATATATATATATATATATATATATATATAATCAACACCTCAACCCGCCAGGATTCGAACCCACGGCCCACAAGCCTATGACTGTGACCGGGGAACGCTAACCGCTGGACCACCAGGATGCTAAAAGCAGTCCTAGACTTTGTTATATTTCACACAAAGCCTGTTCAACGAGCTTATGGCGCCGTGAACCTCTAATGGGGACCACCCGCACCATTAGAGGTTCACGGCGCCATAAGCTCGTTGAACAGGCTTTGTGTGAAATATAACAAAGTCTAGGACTGCTTTTAGCATCCTGGTGGTCCAGCGGTTAGCGTTCCCTAGTCACAGTCATAGGCTTGTGGGCCGTGGGTTCGAATCCTAGCGGGTTGAGGTGTTGATTGTATGTAGAAGTCCGCGTGCTTTATTGGGCTAATGAAATATATATGGATCCTCGTGTTTCGAAGCCGGATTTGGTAAAACGTTACTCTGACCACCTAAGTGGTGCGGGTGGTCCCCATTAGAGGTTCACGGCGCCATAAGCTCGTTGAACAGGCTTTGTGTGAAATATAACAAAGTCTAGGACTGCTTTTAGCATCCTGGTGGTCCAGCGGTTAGCGTTCCCCGGTCACAGTCATAGGCTTGTGGGCCGTGGGTTCGAATCCTGGCGGGTTGAGGTGTTGATTGTATGTAGAAGTCCGCGTGCTTTATTGGGCTAATGAAATATATATATATATATATATATATATATATATATATATATATATATATATATATATATATATATATATATATATATATATATATATATATATATATATATATATATATATGTGTGTGTATATGTATGTAATAATAATAATAATAATAATAATAATAATAATTAACGGTTTATTGAAGGAGCTTGGCAGCCAGAAGGCTGAAAATATACAGTTACATATTTGGGGAATGGGTTACGAATTACAAATAATATACAAGTAACATAAGTGACACAAATAAGACATATAATAACTTAGATGGGGAAAAGCTCAAACTACAGTTCATTTCAACATAGTGACAGTGTTACAGTATTACAAGTTGTTGATAATTTTTACAATGGTTGGGACTGGGCTGTTCTTATAGCGATCAGTTCGTGCACGTATGGGCTGGATGCGGTTGTGGTGTCGAACAGCAATTCTCGGACAAGGGATCTCAGGTGGTAGTAGGAGCCGGTGTCGGGGATGGTGTAGAAGCTTCTTACCAAATTTGCAGATGAGGTCGTGGTGATGGTCAGTGAGAGTCGAAAGGGTCAGTGTGTTGAGCGCTTCTTGATATGTGGAGTAGGAGGGGGAGAGAATAATCTTGCATGCCCTCTTTTGTACTTTTTCTAGGTGTTTACGTTGTGTGGCATTTAGGGAGGAAGACCAGGTGGGGGAGGCATAGGTGAGCTTGGGAAGTATGAATGTTGTGTAAACACTGAGGAGCTCGTGTGCAGGAACTCCGAGGGACTTGAGTCGGCGGAGGAGGTGGAGATGGAAACTGGAGGATTTGACAACTTCATTGACGTGTGGTTTCCAATTTAGTTTGTTGTCTATGGTGACGCCGAGGAGCTTCGTGGAATCTACAACCTGGAGTGTGTTCGGACCTAGAGTAATGGAAGGAGGTGGGACAATGTCGGAGGAGAGGTTGATGTGCATAACCATGGTCTTGGTATGGTTGATGGTGACATGGTTGTTGGTGGCCCAGTTTTGGAGACTGTTCAATAAATCCTGAAGGGCGGTATAGTTGGGAGCAGAATTGTTGACGCTGATCCCAATGGTGGAGTCGTCGACATATTTCCAGCGAGCAGGGGTTTCTCTTAGGGCATCATTGATGAGCATAAGGAAGCAGAGTGGTCCCATCTTGGTGCCTTGGGGCACGCCACAGGTGAGTGACTGAAAGGTGGAGACAGCCCCTCGGAAGCGTACAGCTTGGCGTCGGTCACTGAGGAAGTCTGTAAGCCATGGTATGAGGCTTCTTCGAAGCCCGAGGTCAATAGCTTTGTTGATGATTATATTGTGGTCGACTAGGTCGAACGCTTTAGTGAAATCAATGAAGGCGACAGCTACAGACGTTTTTCGTTTCTCGAGATGGCGGTATATGTAATCGAGAAAGCTGACAAGACAGTGAGTGGTGGAGGAAGTTTTCATGTTGCCAAATTGCTGAGGGTCTACGACTCCTGCAATATCAGCATAAGCCCAGTCGAACACAAAACTTTCACAGATTAGGCTGGGTATTGGGGTGATTGCAATAGGTCGTAGCTGATTTAAGGATTGTGGGCTGGTTGACTTGGGCACTGATGATACATAAGAGGTCTTCCAGTCAGCTGGGCATCTGGCTTGACTGAGAGAAGCATTGATGATGGAGCAGAGGGGTTTAGCAAGCTCCGGGGAGAACTCCTTGAAGAGTTTCATTGGTAAGTCAATGGGGGTGGTAGAGCGTTTTAATTTTAGTTTGTCCAGGCGTTTTGCTACTTCAAATTCTTCTACTAAGTCAGTGGGAAGGGGGGCTGGTAGGTAAGCAGGGAGAGTTGTTGTGTCAAGCCGTGGGAGCGTCTGGCATATAGTAGCGAAATGGTTATTTGTTTGCTCAGCTGCATCAACACTAGTGAGATGGCTAAGGAAGGGGAGGGGGTGTGTCTTATTGTTTAGTCCACAGAGTTCTTTAAGCTTACCATACCATTGACTGATGTTGGTCTGCTTCAGGTGTTGTAATTTGGTTGGGTAGTGGGACTTCTTTGCAGTGCGTATTTCGCGGATGACTCGGTTGCGAAGTGACCTGTAGCGGATGTGGTCATTGAGATGAAAGGCTCTGTCTCTCTGTTGCATAAGTCTTTTGATCCGAGGTGTGATCCAGGGCAAGTCAGCTGGGTGAGATCTGACGGACTTCTCGGGGAAGAAGTGGTGGTGAGCTTGCGTGGTGGTGTTGGTATAATTTATCCATTTGGTTTCCACGTCATCCACGCTAAGTACTTCAGTCCAGGGATGGTGAACTATCCACTGCCCGAATAGGCGCACTGCAGAGTCAGTAATCGGCCTGTAGGTCTTGATGTAGGGTCTCTGTACTTGAGTGGGAGTGGCAGCCGGGGACCAGAGCACTGATAAGTGTGTGCTACACCCGATAGGAGGCATTGGTTGAGGTGGTTGGTACTGGTCCGCTAAGTCAGTTAAGATAAGGTCAAGGGTATTTTGATCGTGTGTGGGGAAGGTCACGACTTGTGATAGTGATAGCTGGTCCTGGATATCAGTGGTGTCAATTTCATTTAAATCCCCACATAATACTAACTTGGCACATGGGTACCTAACTCTGAGGTGGTCTGAGGTGGTGATGAGATGATTGATAAGAGTGTCTCTGGTGGGTGATCGAGGCGGATGGTATGCCACACAGATTATGATGGAAGCAGTGTTAGGCGGGTGGGCCCGTAGCACGACACGTACCCATAATGCTTCCACATCTGCTGGGACTTGAACATCCAGGCGTGACGGGCGTAGGTCATCTTGACAGAAGAGGGCAACACCTCCTCCGCTTCTTTGTGAACGAAGGTGATGAAAGAGTTGATATCCCTCAATATGACACGTTTCAGGCACAATTTGCCAAGCCTCACATATGGCAACGACGCTCGCGGCGGTTGACCTGACTGTAGTTGCCAGCTCGTCAAACTTGTTAGCTAGGGAAGTGACGTTGTATGTATGTATGTATGTATACAGTCAACCCTCACTTTACGCGGTCCCACATTCCGCGTTTCCACGTTAATGCGGTGCCTTGCCAGAACCTAACGTGCTCACATTACGCTGTGCGTGAAACCCATTACGCGGAGAGTGTCTGGCGCGACGCTATTTTTAGATTCGCCCCACCCGCCTGCCTGCCTGTGCTCCTCGCCTCTCCCTCCTCCTCCCTCCGCTTGGGCAGGCCGCGCGGTAAGGTTGCGCAGTGTGTGTCTTTGTTGCGTTATCACTGATGTCATATGACGTATCGGACTGTGATTGGCCATTCATCCCTACCCCCCCCTCTGCTGCTAGCTGTAATTGGCTTAAAGTATTTTGACGTGTCCATCCGGGGGAGGGAGGAAAGATGATCCTTGACCTAGCCGCGCCAGTTTCATCCCTCCACGCCAGACCGTGTAAACGTGCATCCATTGTTCTCTAAAATGGCTTCCGCCGGACCACCACCCCCAGAGAGAAACCTTTCCTTACCTGGACCCAGCGGCACTAAGCCAAAGAAGACACGGCGTTCCTTAAGCTACGAGGTGAAGTATACCATCATCCAAGAGTTGGAGAAAGGAACAAGGCAGGTTGATTTGGCGCGCCAGCATGGTGTGAATGAATCTACGATTCGAACAATAAAGAAGGCTGCAGCCAAGATAAAGGAGCACATGAAGATCACAAAGTCTACAGGTGCTTCTATGATCAAGTATTTTCACAACCAGGTGCTTCTCAAGACAGAAAAATTACTTGTGAGGTACTTGGTGCGTCAGGCGCAACGGAACATGGCGGTCGACACTCACTCTGTTAAGGACTACGCACGTGAACTGTACATTGCAGTGGCACGAAAGATGGGAAGTACAGAGCCCAAACCCTTTAATGCTTCCTCTGGGTGGTTACAGAGGTTTAAGATCCGGAACAAGATCACCAATATAAACATTGGTGGTGAAGAAGCGAGTGCTGACCGTGCTGCGGCTAGGGAATTTCCTCCGTTTTTACGTGAGATTATGGAGGAAGGAGAGTACACCGACGACGAGGTGTTTAACATGGACGAATCTGGTCTTTTCTGGAAAAAGCTACCTTCCAAGTCCTTCGTTGTAAAGAATGCCAGCATGATTCGGGGCCGGAAGATGCAGAAGGAACGCATCACTGTCCTGTTTACCACCAATGCCTCCGGTACCAGTAAGCTCAAGTTATCGGTGATCCACACAGCACGCATGCCGCACGCCTACAAAACCATGGACATGACCAAGCTAAATGTCCACTGGCTGAATGAACGTAAGGCGTGGATGTTCTCTACACTGTCCCTCTCCTGGTTTGATGACTGTTTTGTTCCCGATGTAAAGAAATTCTGTGAGCAACAGAATGTGCCATTCAAGATTTTGTTGCTGCTGGACAACGCACCAGGACACTCGCCCCTACTGTTAGATCGTCACCCCAACATAAAAGTGGTCTTCCTTCCTCCCAACACTACGTCTATATTACAGCCCATGGACCAAGAGTTAATCTGTAATGTAAAAGCTGCATTCTCTACGAAAAAATTCAACCTCCTGAACGACTACACCAACACCAGGGAAGAGTTGCGCAACCTGAGTGACACCACCACCGATAGCAAGAGCGAAGAAGATGATGATCAACAGTTGGCACAGCAAAAAATACTGTTCAAACACTTCTGGAGAGTATTTAACATCAAGAAAGCTGTGGACTTCTTGGTGGAGTCATGGGATCAGCTGTCTATTGCTACAATTCGTCACGCATGGAGACATGTGTTGTATGGAATACCAGGTGAGAGGAGGAGTCAATCTGTGACTGGTGAGGTTCAGACTGTTGCAGTAGCAGTGGACCTTGCCAGAGAAGCTGCGCAGACTGTTACAGTTCCAGGCTTCTCTGAGACCACCAACGACGACATCCTGGAGGTGATAATGGAACCTGATGTGACTACCGAGGGGATGGTAGATGATGATGATGACGACGTCAGTGAAGAGACACGTGGTGCGTCATCCCAAGAAGAACAACACTTATCCCATAGTAATGTTAGAGGTGCCATCGAGTGTATCGAGAAAGCCAAGCTCCTCCGTTCCGACGACCCTGACGCAAACAGGTATGAAATCTTCACTACCCAGCTGTTGCAGACTATGGAGCCCTACATCAAGGTATATCACGACAACATCAACACCAGCCGTCAGCAAAGCATAACAGATTTCTTCGCCCGCAACCCACCACAGCCAGCCCAAGCCAGTGATAGTGACAGTGAAGATGACTTTGAGGGATTTGTCAGGGGAGCCCTGACAACTGTAAGTGACAGTGATGGTGATTCACCTAGTAATGGTGATTCACCTGAGGGCCAGTAATCTGCCCTCTGCCTCGGAACCAGCCTCCATCCCCGTATGTCGACCCATCTCTTCTACTAACGTAAGTGTTCCACATGACTTTTAGTTTTCCTAACCTAACCTTTATTTTTCCTAACCTAACCTCTTCTATATTACATTATTACCCCGCCTAACGCGGTTTCACTTAACGCGTTTTTTCATATACGCGGTGCCTCGCCAGAGCTGAACTTTCACTTAACACGGATTTTTTCCACATATACGCGGTGAGTGTCCGGCTCGAGACGCTATTTTTAGATTTGCCCCACCCGCCACCCTGCCTGACTGCCTGTTTTAGCTCATAAAATTCATACAATTTACCCGGCCAGAATATAATTTACATTGCTGGAATTCTTATAATTTGGTGATCATTTTGAATATAAACATCATATATTTTGCATTAGACATACAAATTTTAGATAAAATGTTTTCTCTGAGTAACTATGTTGTCTTTTGTGCAAAATATATGACATTTATATTCAAAATATTCCTTGTCTTACAAGGAATCCAGCAATGTCAATTGTATTATCCTAACTTTAGTTTGAGATATTATTTATGACTATACCTTAAAATCTAGTGGTTTTCCCCAAAAAATTTCTCAGAGAGGGAAGAGCCAGCATTGTAGTGTGAGAAGAGGGGGAGGGAGTTGAGTCCATTATTTGAATGGACATTAACTTGGCGACTGTATTTCTCTATTTCTCTTAAGTATTAATTGTGTGCATGTACCATCATAAAATTAAGATGTTATTTTTACTACAACATAGTTATGTGTCGTCAAAAAGTGGAGTTTGGGGGTCGGGCCGGTTTCTCTTGGAATTAATCCCATATGTTCTGTTGTTCACTTAACGCGGATTTCACTTAACGCGGGACCCTCTGGGTTCTATTGACCGCGTTAAGTGGGGTACAACTGTACTTGTTTTTTCATACCATCATAAAGTTAAGATAAAATTTTTACTACAACATAGTTGTGTGTCGTCAAAAAGTGGAGTTTGGGGGTCGGCCCGGACTCTATTTCAATTAATCCCATATGTTCTGTTATTCACTTTACGCGTTCCTCACTTTCCGCGGGACCCTGTGGGTTACATTAACCGCGTAAAGTGAGGGTTGACTATATATATACAGTTGTACCCCACTTAACGCGGTCAATAGAACCCAGAGGGTCCCGTGTTAAGTGAAATCCGCGTTAAGTGAACAACAGAACATATGGGATTAATTCCAATAGAAACCAGCCCGACCCCCAAACTCCACTTTTTGAAGACACATAACTATGTTGTAGTAAAAATAACATCTTAAATTTATGATGGTACATGCACACAATTAATACTTAAGAGAAATAGAGAAATACAGTCGCCAAGTTAATGTCCATTCAAATAATGGACTCAACTCCCTCCCCCTCTTCTCACACTACACTGCTGGCTCTTCCCTCTCTGAGAAATTTTTGGGGGAAAACCACTAAATTTTAATAAATAATACCTCAAACTAAAGTTAGGATAATACAATTGACATTGCTGGATTCCTTGTAAGACCAGGAATATTTTGAATATAAATGTCATATATTTTGCACAAAAGATAACATATTTACTAGAGAAAACATTTTATCTAAAATTTGTATGTCTAATGCAAAATATATGATGTTTATATTTAAAATGATCACCAAATTATAAGAATTCCAGCAATGTAAATTATATTCTGGCCAGGTAATTTGTATGAATTTTATGAGCTAAAACAAATATCTTCAGTTAATATAAAAAAAAAAATATTCTTCAGGACACTATCTGTCAATCAAAGTACCCCACCTTGCCTCCCCCCTCTTCCAACAGCGCCGTCAGTCCCAACCCTCCCCCCCTCCCCCACCCCCCACCAATCGTCCCTTCAAGAGAAGAGTGGGTGAAAAAAATAAATTTTAACATTTTGTATTAAATAATACCTCAGATTAAAGTTAGGATAATATAATTGACATTGCTGGATTCCTTGTAAGACCAGGAATATTTTGAATATAAATGTCATATATTTTGCACAAAAGATAACATATTTACTAGAGAAAACATTTTATCTAAAATTTGTATGTCTAATGCAAAATATATGATGTTTATATTCAAAATGTTCATTAAATTATATGAATTCCAGCAATGTAAATTACATTCTGACCGAGTAATTTGTATGAATTTTATGAGCTAAAAGAAATATCTTCAGTTAATAAAAAAAAAAAATATATTCTTCATGGGGTAACAGATGGTCGGTCGGTCCCTCCTTCCCCCCCCCCCCCCCCCCACCCCCGACCAACCGTCCCAAGGAGATGTGTGGGAAAACCACTAAATTTTAATAAATAATACCTCAAACTAAAGTTAGGATAATATAATTGACATTGCTGGATTCCTTGTAAGACCAGGAATATTTTGAATATAAATGTCATATATTTTGCACAAAAGATAACATATTTACTAGAGAAAACATTTTATCTAAAATTTGTATGTCTAATGCAAAATATATGATGTTTATATTCAAAATGATCACCAAATTATAAGAATTCCAGCAATGTAAATTATATTCTGACCGGGTAATTTGTATGAATTTTATGAGCTAAAACAGGCAGTCTGGCAGGGTGGCGGGTGGGGCAAATCTAAAAATACCGTCTCGAGCCGGACACTCACCGCGTATATGTGGAAAAAATCTGTGTTAAGTGAAAGTTCAGCTCTGGCGAGGCACCGTGTATATGATAAAACGCTTTAAGTGAAACCGCGTTAGGCGGGGTAATACTGTATATATATATATATATATATATATATATATATATATATATATATATATATATATATATATATATATATATATATATATATATATATATATATAGGTAGATAGTAGAAGTTCAAAAATTCGGACTGCTTGGGGATTGGGTCGGTCCGGATTTTTGGATTTTCCTGATTCTCAGGCAGTACTTTTAAAATTAAAATTTAAGGGGGAATAAAGAAGAGATGAACAGGTACATTTTGAGAGTTTATTCATAAGCAAGTAAAGCATGCTTCATTTATCAAAACGAGCAGTTTTAAAGAAAAATAAAGTCAACAATTGACAAAAATGTAAACAAACATTTTTCACTTCGAAAAAAGGGGCGTGTAATGTTTGAAATCATGTTTAAAAATGAATATTGTAAAAGAAAATTACAGTAAACAAATGAAAGCAGAATTTATTTTATACAAATTGCCTATTTATTTGTAGTTTATTAACGAAACATTTTCCTATAAATACAAAGTACAAAACAACAAATAAATATTTATTCGTTGATTTCCACGACTTCTATATCGTCTGCTGCACTGCTTGACACTGCTTTCTTTAAATACTTTCGTATATCACCTTGTTTATGACTTATTAATTTCTTTTTGATAAGATTTTTCTGCACCATGTGTGCATGCATGACTTCTTGAAGACTGAAGCTATGGTTCTGTTCCACAAATTTAATAACTGTTTCAATGCCCTTTTCTGCAGCAGCCCAAGACATCTTTTCTTCAACTTTGTCGTCTTCTTCACCAGATTCTTCTGAACAATTCCCTTCTATCTTCTCAGGAGTTGTAATGCTTTGAATGATTTCTTGATCAGTGAAAGTGGCAGCAACTTCAATATCATCGTCAATGTGTATTCACTCTTCTATGTCAGCAGCATTAAGCTTGCGTAGAGGGTTGTCTGCCAGAGATAATTTAACAGTCTCCATCAGTTCTTGCACTTCAGATGCCCTCTGCTTTATGTGGAATCCTTCAAAATCTTTGTCTTGATCACACACTAGATCTGCAAACATCACTTTCGGCCACAACTTTCGCCACGCACTTAAAAGTGTTTCACTCGTGACTGCATTCCATGCAGTCACGAGTGAATATATTGCATCCTTGATCGTAAAACTGCGTTGAAATTCTGTAGGGTTGACATTCTTATTCATCATTTTCGTCATAAAATAATTTTTACAGTGACATTTAAAGTTCCTAATGACTCCTTGATCCATTGGTTAAATCAATGATGTTACGTTTGGTGGCAAGTAACATGCATAAATATTCCCGCAATCAGAGACTAATTTTGATTTATGTGGGTGGGCCCTACAGTTGTTGAGAAGTAGCAGGCACTTTGTATTTGCAGGCTTCCCCAATTTCCTTAAGTTCTGACGAACTGATGGAACAAAATCATGAACAAACCAATCGTGAAATATGTCTTTGTCCATCCAAGCACTCTTTTGGGCTTTATAGGTCACAGGCAAGTGCACAATTCCTTTAAAGGCCCGTGGGCACTTAAATTTGCCAATCACCAAAAGCTTATTCTGAAGCATTAGCACATACAAGAACGGTTAATCTTTCCTTATTAAGCTTAAAACCTGTTGCATTTTGTTCTTGGTTTCCAGCCAAAGTTTTTGTGGGCAAACACTTCCAGTAAACCCGTTTCATCAGCATTATAAATTTGATCGGCTGTGAGATCATAGTCATTTACAATTTTTTCAAATGTTGCACTATATTTTGTTGCTGCTTGTGTATCAGCCGACTGTCTTTCTCCAGCAATATCTAACTGTCTAATACCATGACGAGTCTTGAAATTCCTAAGCCATCCATCACTAAATGTGCACTCTGATTCAATGTTCATTTGCTCCTTAAAAGACTTTTCTTTGGCAATAAGCATCTGCCCAGAAATTGCCATACCTTCTGATCGTTTTAACAAAAACCATTCGTGCAACACTTTATCAAGATTTTCTAATTTGGGCCGATGTAAACTTTTTCTTTCAGCAATTTTATTGTAAGGCTCAGAAGAAGTTGTGAATTCTAGAATTTTATTCTTTGTCTTTTTTATATCATAAATTGTTGACTTTCCAGTGTCGTATGTTTCCATTAGAACAGCATTGCTCACTCCACGTTCTAGTTTCTTAAGTATTTCAAGTTTGTCACTCAATTTCAATGTGTTCTTCTTTCTCTTCACACAACGAAATTTATCTACTTTAGGAGCCATTATTATGGGCTTGTAAATGGAAAGAGTAGGACTCAAAATTACATACGTTGTCACAGTTTGATTGCTTGTTTTAAAGTAGCGATCGAGTGGTCGCTTGTTGTTGCTGTGTAGCTGTGGCGTTCACGCATGCACACATACACACAAAAGATTTATAGTGCCTCAAATTTTACATTTCTGGACAAGCTAATTACAAAACTAACAAAATTAGCTACCTATAATTTACAATTACTTTTATTATTAGAATTATGTAAATTAATTTTTTTAAAACAACTCCATTCATTCATGTAACCCACAAAAGCCCGCTAAATCTAAAAAGTTTGAAATTTTTCGAAAAGTCCGGATTCTCGGGTGGTCCGGATTTTTGGACTTTTACTGTACAGTAATACTCCGCTTAACACGATTTCGCATATACGCGGTGCCTCGCCAGAACCGAACTTTCACTTAACGCAGTTCATCTACCCATATACGCGCAGAGTGTCCGGCTCGAGACGCTATTTTTAGATTCGCGCCACCCGCTGCTCCCGCCTGCCGCCTGCCTCGCGCCTCCTCCTCCTCCTCCTCCTCCTACTCCTCCCCCCCCCCTCCCTCCCTCCCTCCCTCCCCTCCCGCCTCCGCCTCCCTCCGCCTGGGCAAGCCGCGCTGTAAGGTTGCGCAGTGTGTCTTTGTTGCGTTATCACTGACGTCATATGACATCGGACTGTGATTGGCCATGCATCCCTACCCCCCTCTGCTGCTAGCTGTAATTGGTTTTAAGTAATATGACGTGTCCACCCGGGGAGGGAGGGAGGGAGGAAAGAGGACGCTGCCGCGGTAGTTTCATCCCTCCAGGCCACCCCGTGTATACGTGCATCCATTGTTCTGTGAAATCGCTTCCGCCAGACCATCACCGCCACCAGAGAGAAACCTTTCCTTACCTGGACCCAGCCGCCCTAAGCCCAAGAAGACACGCCGTTGCCTAAGCTACGAGGTGAAGTACCAAATTGTTCAAGATTTGGAGAAAGGAACACGGCAAGTTGATCTCGCGCGCCAGCATGGCGTCAACGAATCTACGATTCGCACGATCAAGAAGGATGCAGCCAAGATCAAAGAGCACATGAAAATCACAAAGTCTGCAGGTGCTTCATGTATCAGGTATTGCCAGAACAAGGTGCTGGCAAAAGTGGAAAATTTGCTGGTGAGTTATTTGATTCGTCAGGCGCGACGCAACATGGCAGTGGACACGCGCTCAGTGCAGGAGTACGCACGTGAGCTATACGCAGCAGTGTCACGTAAGCTGAGAATTGCAGAGCCCAAACCCTTCAATGCTTCCTCTGGTTGGCTGCATAGGTTTAAGAAGAGGAACAAGATCACCAACATCAACATTGGTGGTGAGGAAGCGAGTGCTGACCGTGTGGCGGCTAGAGATTTTCCTTCGTTCTTACGTGAGGTTATGGAGGAAGGACAGTACACTGACGACCAGGTGTTTAACATGGACGAATCTGGTCTTTTCTGGAAAAAGCTACCTTCTAAGACCTTCGTTGTCCAGTCTGCTAGCAAGGTAAGGGGTCGGAAGTTGCAAAAGGAACGCATCACCGTCCTCTTTACCACCAATGCCTCCGGTACCTGTAAACCAAAGTTATCGGTGATTCACACAGCCCGCAAGCTGCACGCCTACAAGAATATGGACATGAACAAGCTTAATGTCCACTGGCTAACCGCACGTAAGGCGTGGATGTCCTCTTCTCTGTCCCTCTTCTGGTTTGACGACTGTTTTGTTCCCGACGTGAAGAAATTCTCCGAGCAACAGAATGTTTCATTCATCATTTTGTTGCTCCTTGACAACGCACCTGGACACTCCCCCCTACTTATGGATCGTCACCCCAACGTAAAAGTGGTCTTCCTTCCTCCCAACACTACGTCATTAATCCAGCCCATGGACCAGGAGTTGATCTGCAATGTGAAAGCTGCATACTCTGCAAAGAAGTTCAAGCTCCTGAACGACTCTACCAACACCAAGGATGAGTTGCGTAAGCTGAATGACACCGACAGCGAGAGTAAAAGCGACGAGGACAAGGAACAAGAGGTGGCGACTCAAGAAATTCTCGTCAAACAGTTTTGGAAGAAGTTTAACGTCAAACAAGCTGTAGACTTCTTGGTGGAGGCATGGAGTCAGCTGTCTATTGCTACGATTCGTCACGCATGGAGACATGTGTTGCATGGCATACCAGCTGAGTGGAGGAGTCAACCTGTGACTGGTGAGGTTCAGACTGTTGCAGTAGCAGTGGACCTTGCCAGAGAAGCTGCGCACAATATTACAGCTGAAGGCTTCTCCGAGACCACCAACGAAAACATCCTGGAGGTGATCAGAGATCCTGAAGTGACTGCCGACGAGATGTTGGAAGATGAGCACGTCAGTGAAGAGGAAGAAGGTGCGTCATTCTCCGAAGAACACAAGTTAAATCATAGTGATATTAAGGGTGCCATGGAGTGTGCAGAAAAAATGAAGTCCTTCCTTTCCCGTGACAATGACCGCTATGAAGTCTTCCATACCCGGCTGGTGCAGGCTATGGAGCCGTACATCACGGTGTATCAAGACAACATTAACACTTGCCGTCAAAAAAGCATAACCGAGTTCTTCGCCCGCAACCCACCACAGCCAGCCAGAGCCAGTGATAGTGACAGTGAAGGTGAAGGTGACTTTGAGGGATTTGTCAGGGAGGCCCTGACAACTATAAAGGATAGTGATGGTGATTCACCTGGTGATGGTGATTCACCTGAGGGCCAGTAATCTGCCCTCTGCCTCGGAACCAGCCTCCATCCCCGTATGCAGACCCATCTCTTCTACTAACGTAAGTGTTCAACCTAACCTTTATTTTTCCTAATTTAACCTTTATTTTTCCTAACCTAACGTCTTCTATATACTTGTTTGTGCATACCATCATAAAGTTAAGATAAAATTTTTACTACAACATACTGTAGTTGTGTGTCGTCAAAAAGTGGAGTTTGGGGGACGGGCCAGTCTCTAAAGGAATTAATCCCATATGTTCTGTTGTTCACTTAACGCGGTACCCTGTGAGTTCAATTGACCGCGTTAAGCGGGGTACCACTGTTTATATATTTGAGGAATAAATGTATGTAGTAAGTATGTACAGTAATCTTTTTCACTCAAATCCTAATGAAACACTATTGAATTAGAATACTGTAGCTGGTTGAAGCAAGCTTATAAATTAAAGAAAATACTTGCAGTGTGTTTAATATATTACAGTATGTTATAAATAAATAAATAAACAAATAAATCGGTAAATCCATTTCAAGTAAATGAAACAATTGTATTCGACACTAACATTAGTTCAAGTTAAATAACAGACTTTTAAGTGAGTCACTAGTGTTTACACTACACCAACCTGTAACATTTGATGCCATTACTTGAAGTGAATTGGCTTTATTTTAAAAAACCAAGGATGTGTAAACAGCACTGGTCAATGGGAGTGTTGGTAAAGAACTACTGGGTCAGTAAGCTCCCAATGGTAAGTGTCACATTTGGGGTACCGGTCTTATACAGCGAATAGGGCTCAAAAGCTACTTTTTAAATGGAAATTTTGGGGGCCGTCTTATACACCCCGTCTCCTTGTACGCCGAGATATACGGTAGACATAAACCATTGACTCTTCAGGCTTCTACACCCTTAACTCATGAGACATAAGGCAAGCACGAACTTAGCATGCTTCCCTGTTGGGCGCTGTAAACGCTTCTGTGCTTCACCTTACACAAGGATGTAGGGGGGTGCCCAATAAATGGGGACAAAAAAAAATAAAATAAAATAAAGAATAAAAGTAACCCAAGAAATTTAGTAAACCTCTCTTCCTTCTACTCCCATCACTATGTGCAGGGGGAGCAATAGGATAAGGTGTGGTGGTTGTATCCATGTAAAACTGTGGAAACTGGTGAACAATGAGGTCCAAAGATGATTTGGTACACTCCAGTTGTTAAGTCCATTGGGATTGTATAGTCGTGTCATCTGCAGTTGACTCTTTAACCCTTTTTGTGAGATGAACCAAGTCATTAGACAAATTAGACAATGTGGTGACTATATTAGGTTATGGTTCTGCAAATAAAAGGTACTCATTAGAACAGCAATGACCATCACACTAAATCGATGTGTTGTTTAAATGGAATAATTTAGTTTGGTACTTGAGAGAGCAACAAAATACTAAAAAGACTGAGAGTCTACCCAGATGCACCTCAGCCCTTCTCCTAGAATAAGCATAACATTGTATTTTGTAGTATTACAGGTATGTTGAAACAAACACTCATAAATCAACACAGCTAAAATTAAGGGATTCGAAATGGTCTGTTTACTGACTGGGGAGATGAGGTGATATGTTTGACAGTTGATGCCAAGGTCAAGTGCTTACTTATTTATCTGTCCTTAAGAGTGACTTTAAGTTTTTCTCTTATAAAATGTCACTAAACTAACGTGAGAGAATATAAGTAACATTGATGGAATTCTTATAAGATAGTGATTAATTTGAATATAAACTTGATATAGCTCGCATTTGACATACAAGCTTTAGTTCTAATTTAAGAATTTTATTACAGAGAGCAAAATTTTTTATCTCTTGTGCAAAATACGTGATGTTTATATTAAAATTATTCGCTGTCTTGCAAGGATTCCAACAATACAAATTATATTCTCCTAACTTTAATCTGTGACATTATACAGTCAACCCTCGCTTTACGCGGTCCCACTTTACGCGTTTCCACGTTTACTCGGTACCCTGCCGAAACCGGAATGCTCACTTTCCTCGGTGTGTGTACCCTTTTATGCGGAGAGCGGCGCGAGCAGGGTGCGCACAAGGTCGCCCAGTCATCAAAACATTACCGAGTTCTTCACCAGCCACCCACCACAGCCAGCCCAAGTCAGTGATAGTGATAATGATAATGAGGATATGGACTTATATGGACTTAGAGGGGTTTGACAAAGAGGCCCTGCAAGCCTCTGTGGTGGGTAGTGATACAAGTGATACAGGTGAGGGCCAATAATCTGCCCTCTGCCTCGGAACCAACCCCCCATCCCCATGTGCCCAGCCATCTTTTCTACTTATGTAAGTGTTAAAAAACCTAATATTATTGATATTTCTCTTAATTATTAATTGTGTGTGCATACCATCATAAAATTAAGAAGTAATTTTTACTACAACGTAGGTATTGCGTCTGAAAAAGTGGAGTTTGGAGGTCGGTCCGGTCTCTATTTCAATTAATCCCATATGTTATGTTGTTCACTTTACGCGTTTCTCACTTTACGCGGGCCGCCGTGGGTTGAATTAACCGCGTAAAGTGAGGGTTCACTGTATAAGATAAAAAATTTAAGACTAAAACACCACACCATGGCTGGAAAGATCGGGGAGGGGAGGGGAGGGAAGTGACAGTGACATGTTTGACAGTTGGTGCCAAAGTTCTAGTGAAATATTTATTTGTTTATTTATATCCTTAAGCTTGAGTTTATGTTTTTGCTTATAAAATTTCACAGAAGTGACGGGGGAAAATATAATTTATATTGCTGGAATTCTTATAAGATAGTGAATAATTTGAATATAAACATAGTTGCACTAGACAAAAATTTTAGTACAGTGACCCCTCGTTTAACTAACTCAATCCGTTCCAGAAGGTTGTTCGTTAACCGAAACCATTGTTTCAATGGGTTTTTGGGTAATTGGTTCCAGCTCACCGAAAATTTCCTAAATTCAACAAAAATGGTAGAAAAGTTCACTTACTTTGAGGTGTGTATGTAGAAGGCTCCTGGATGATGATGATGATGTGCATTTGAAGTGGGAGGTGGAGGAGGAGAAGGGAGAAGAGAAGGAAGTGGAGGTGGAGGAGAAGCATTTTACTCCTTCTTGGAAGGTGAGTCACCTTCCATGAAAATGTCAGGAACCTCTGGACTCACAGATTCTCCACCATGAACATCCTCTCTCCTTCTTGAAGTGGAAGGCTGAGGGATAGCATCTTGTTCCCTCTGCCTTTTACTGAAGAAAGTGTCAATTGTGGTCTGTGGGGCACCTGTCCTCGTCACCATTAACTTATGTTTAAAGAAGGAGACCACTGAGTCCTCAACATGACACAAAGTTAGTTTAGTTTTTTCCACTTCTGGGTTCTTTGAAGCCAGTTCGCTGAACTTCTCCCAGTGGTAAATCACATCTTTCAACTGTTTAGCTGACATATGGTCATCACTTTCAATTTCTTCCTCACCACTGTCAGCCTCTACCTGTAACAACTCATCCAGTTGCTTCAAGTCATCAGGAGTAAGTTCCTCCTCATGAGACATCACAAGCTCTTCCACATCCGCCTCCTCCACTTCAAGGCCCAATGACTGACCAATGGACACAATCTCCTTGTCCAACTCTGTTTCTTCCTCAAATCCCTCAAAATCATGGACTACTGGTGGCCACAGTGCTTTCCATGAAGAATTGAGGGATCTAGTGGAGACTTCTTGCCATGATGACACAGTCAATTTTACAGCCTCCAGGACGTTGAATTGTGTCTTCCAGAACTGTTTCAGTTTTAGTTCAGGATCATTGGAAGTTGCCTGATGACACATCCTAAACATTTTCTTCATGTACAACTTCTTGAAGTTGCTGATCACATTCTGGTCCATTGGCTGTATGATTGATGTAGTGTTTGGAGACAAAAACAACACTTTCACAAAGTCAAATTGATACTCCAAATTGCTGGCAAGGTCAGGGTCATGTCCAGGAGCATTATCCATGAGGAGAAGAACCTTTAAAGGGAGTTTATTGGTGGTTAGGTATCTCTTTGACAGAAGGGCAAAACACATCAACAGCCCATTCATTAAAGAGCTGTCTTGTCACCCATGCCTTACGATTGGACTTCCAATAAACTCCAAGTTTTGTTCTTACCATTTTCTGTTGCTTGAACACCCTGGGGTTTTCAGAGTGGTAGACAAGCATAGGCTTCAGTCGGAAATCCCCTGAAGCATTGGCACCAAGCAATAGAGTGAGAGGGTCTTTCATGGGTTTATGCCCAGGTAAAGAGGCTTCATCTTTGGTGATGAATGTTCTTTTGGGCATCTTTTTCCAGAACAGCCCAGTTTCCTCCACATTGAACACTTGCTGTGGAAGAAAATTTTCTTCTTCCATCGGTTTTTTAAATTCAACTAAAAACTTTGCTGCCCCTTCTTTATCAGCACTAGCACCTTCACCATGCCTAACAACACTTAAAATGTCACTTCTTTTCTTAAATTTTTCGAACCAGCATTTGCTGGCCCGAAAATCTTCAAATTCTGTGCCTGAAGAACCAGGTTGATCTGCCTTTAAATGTTCATAAATCTCCCTGGCTCTTTCACAAATGAAATCACCAGAAACTGAATCACCTTTCATCTGTTTTTCCCTAATCCAGATGATAAGTAACCTCTCAGTTTCTACGATTAGGGATCAATTTTTAAACACTCTTGTAGATTTGTCTCACGTTCACTTCTTTAAATTTGTCTTTCTGTGCAAGAATTGTCGACACAGTTGATACCGACATGCCATATTCTTTGCTAAGCACATTTGATTTAATGCCTTGTTCATGTTTTTTTATTATTTCCTGCTTGGTTTGGATTCAAATATATTTTCTTGATCTCTTAGGCCCCATGCTGGGTTCAAACAATGTCAACATGTGTTTTTCAAAGTTAAACTAGCTGTAAATAAAGAATATTTTCTTTAAAATAACACTGCACTGCGCTATATATTGTCAATATGTAAAATAAATTTCAAAATGACCAATAATTTGCTTGGAAACACGGAAAAAAAAGCATTTAGTTGAAGAGAGTCTCAAGGAAGATGTTACCTCCAGTGAAAACAGAGAGAGACTAATGCCTGTTTGCTGTGTTAAGAGGCTGGATGCTGCGCATTAAACTAGTCACTTTACCTTCAATTATTTTCAATAATTGTTAAAATGTCTAAAAAATTGAATATTAAACTTTTAAAATTATTGAATAGTATAAACTTCTTGATATTTATTAAAATAGTAAGGAATTTAAGCCCTAGAACCGATTAATGTATTGGCGGACTGATACTAAAGCTGGTTGCCTGGTCAGTGCAAGCGAAAACATGTTGAGGTCGGTTCGTAAGAAATTCGTTAACCGAATTTTTGTTTGTTAACGGAATTGAAGATCCTTATGGAAGGCAGTTCGTTAACCGAAATTTCGTTAACCGAGGGGTCACTGTAATCATTTAGTACATTATTTTGAGTACAGTACATGTACAGTCCATCTTTGCCCTTAGGACAGTGTAGCTTGCCCCTAGAAAGATTAGGCGCAAAATTTTAAATATGATGTGCTAGATTGGCGCATCAATAATACAGTACAGGTTGTACCTCTCTAGTCCGGCAACCTCGGGACCTGACCGGTCCCGGACCATGGAAATTTCCGGACCATGAAAATTCACCCTTTTCCTGGATCGATAGTGCCTTGTGCATACTTTTGGAAGCACTAGCACCATTTTCACTGCTTCTTGGTCTCTTTGAAGACATATTGAAGGGTTAAATGTTGTACAGTAGGTTCTCAAATTTTGCGAGTTTTTAATTCGCCTTTTTTTATTTGGACAAAAAAACTGCACAATTTAAAATTTTGATGGCGGAAACTCGAATTTCGACGGGTTTGAGCGGCCCGCCAACGTTCAGACGTGCACAATTGTGTAAACCGTCATTTCTCTATGTGCAAAACATTCATTATTGTTTATTACTGAATGACTTTCTGATTGAATTAATGTTTATGTGTGCAAAATGAACAATGCAATTCATTAATAATACGTAAAATATTAAAACACGAGGAGACGAGACAGCATTGTTTTCGTTGTTTACAAAACCAGTGACTGACTGGTTCTACATACCGGTATAAAACTGAAGAAAATAAGACCCTGGTTGTTGCTGTAGTAAAATTATTATGGTTGTTTTAAGTAATGTTATTTAATGTTAATAAATAGAACAATGGAAGTAGCTAACCATTAATGGTAAAAAAAAAAGTGAGATCGCGTATGTAAGTGCTCACATGTGAAAAAGTATTGTCATTACTCTACATAAGAATATGAAAGCAACACTTATTTTCTGTTCATATATATTTTGATTAATGTTTCTGAATTTAAAACAAAAATTCTACCCACCAGTGGTGGTATAGTTGAAAACATAAAGACAGCCAATGTTGTTGTGAGTGTTTTTACTCGGATGACGAAGTTGCCAAGTTATCAGGTTCAACTCTAGCTAAAGCTGTAGAACATAAGAACTTTTCTGTGTTGTTTTTAGTTTTTATTTAACTTTATCTGTGTTATTTTCGTTGGTTTATTAGGATATTGCTTTATTACAGGTAGTAATTCGCCGAAAAAGTAGGGTAAATAAGGCCAAATTTAGCCAAACATCAAAAGTGTCAGACTCAAATTAATTTTCTCCATGGGCAAACTAAAATTGTTCCGGACCACAGGAGTTTCCGGACCACAGAATGCCGGACTAGAGAGGTACAACCTGTACTACGTATTTTACAAAGACCACCTGTGGTTTGGAAAATTCTTTAGTCCGGCACCGGTCAGGTCCAAAGGGTGCCGGATTAGGGAGGTTCAACCTGTAGTAAAATCCATGTTCGTACGAAGATGATTAAGAACCTTCCTGTTAAGGCATTCAGCCATCCCGTTGGATGCAGGATGATGGGCTGTGATATAACATTTATTAATGTGATACAGCTCACACAATTTAGTTAATAGTGCATTGTTAAATTCACCTCCATTATCTGTATGTAGAATGTTAAGAGTATCATGCCTATCAAGAATACGACTCGTAAAGGCTCGGGCAATTGTCTCTGCGCTTTTATCAGGGATAGGTGCTAGTTCGCAGTAACATGTAAATGTGTCTTTCATTACTAAAAGATATTTATTATTATGATGAGTCTCTACTAGACCAATTAAAACATCCATGCTAACCTTCTCCCAAGGTCGAGAGGGTGTAGGATATTTGAGAACGGGGAGAGGTGCTAAAGTAGTACAGGTACTCCCCGACTTACGACGGGGTTAGGGACCGACATCCAGGTTGTAAGTCGAAATGGTCGTAAGTCGGAAATGCTTAAATACAGTGGGGTATGCTATAACGAATCTAATTGGTTCTAGAACCTCGTTCGTTATAGCATTCGTTCGTTATAGGATTAATCCGTTCCAGGCCCCCAAATACAACCACTTAACACTGAAAAATTTCTGTGGAAATTGTAAAAAATACGGTACTTTATTTTACCTTAGTGTTATTAGCATGCAGGACAGGAGGCAGAGGAGGATGGGGGGAGGAGAGAATTATGGAGAAGAGGTGGAAGGAGAGGATTCATCCTTCCTAGCCCTCTTTGGTGACTGTCTTACAGGCACTTTGTCTGTTTATTTATAATTTCTTTCTTAGTTTCAAGGGTTATTAGCTTTCTCACTCGCTTTTGACGATTCATTGTTATAATTGTACACTTGTATAACAAAATAGTTATAAAAATAACATGAATTTCCACATCAAAAGACGAAATTTCAACAAGTCTAGTGGTGCACTGACTACACAATGAACCAATATGGCGCCTGACGCTCTTGCTGTGAGCTGCGGTACAACAATATTCATGCACCAGACGAAATAGTACCGTATTCATCCGTGTTCGTTGTAGGAGTTGCGTTCATTATAGCATTCTCAATTTTAAAGGTAAAACCGTTCGTTATAGGAATATTCGTAGTAGAATCCGTTCGTTATAGCATACCCCACTGTAACACATAGAAAATAAAAAATTTGGGTCTCTTCTTCTTCTCAGCACCACAAAACACTCACCTTTAAGCTTGCCAGCCATTTTAAAGTGAATTACAGATGAAAATTTTGTCTGTCTACTGACTTTGGGTCTCAAAAATACATAATTTGACCACATTTTGGTACAACTGAGGCGGTCGTAAGTGCGGGTGGACGTAAGTCGAGTCGGTCGTTAGTCGGGGACTACTTGCACTGTCATTTCTGCTACAACGCGTGTTTTGTCAATGCGAATTGGCTATAACGTGATTGATGAATAGAAGAACGATATTTGTAAAAGGCGAACGCGTGTTGGCTGTACCGTGATTTCACTCGAACGTTTTAAGTGTACTTTCGCTTGGCGGGGGGTTATGCAGTGTTTACAGTTCACGTTCGACATCACATGTTCAATTGATTCATGTGTTTTGTTTGTGAAGTGTTATTTGATAGGGACTCTATAAATTTCATCCTTTTTTTTGCAAATTTAGCTGTTCCCATGAATACTGTATGAAAAAAATAAATAAATATATTGTAATGCTTCGCAGTGCGAACTAATAGCGTTTTACACCCGCGCTCTCTGTTTCCATCACACGATCAGTTGAAACACGTGGGTTGTTTTGAAGCTTTCTCAGTGATTTTTGCTTACTATTTCTCCAATTTTGTGGTGTTAACTGTGAATATGGAAAAGAAGAATATCTCCAAGAAGTGTATTGGTGATTGTAAAAGAAAGGCTATAACACTTGAAGAGAAGCTTGATGTTATCAAGCATTTCGAACGTAAGGAAAGAATATGTGATATTGTGCGTGCAACAGGAATAGCTAAATTTGCAAAAAAGGATCCTTTGTGTTAGGCTAATTACTATTTTTTTTTTCAGCAATCTGCACCTAACCCTATTTTCTCCATAAGCCCTGTTGTTTCTATTGCACGAATTTCTACAACGCGAGGTTTTACAAGAACACAACTATCGCGTTGAAGCAGAACTGACTGTACAGTGGTCCCTCGGCTAACGAATGGTTCGGTTAACGAATTACCTTCCATAAGAATCTTCAATTCGGTTAACGAACAAAAATTCGATTAACTAAATCCTTACAAAAACATGTCAACATGTTTTGGCTTGCTCATTGGCTGGTAGGTTAGTCCGCCAAAACAGTAATTGGTTCTAGGGCTTACATTCATTTTCATTGGAGTAAATATCAAGAAGGTTGTGCTCTTTAATATTTAACATAATTGCAGTACATGGAGCTAGTTTTTGGTGCGCCCATCAGCCACTTCACTCACCCACCAATGCGTCTGTTTAACTCTGTACAGTGGAGGAAACATCTTGCTTGTGGGTCTCTTGAACACAGAGTATTTTTACGTTTTTATAGTACAATTATTGGTCATTCTGAAATTTATTTAACATATTGATAATATATAGCGCAGTGCAATGTTAATTGAAATAAAATGATCTTGAATTACAGCTAGTGAACTTAAAATTTTAGTGGTGAAATTACTGTATTGAATCCAGCATGGTTCCAAAGACATCTAGAAAGGCGATTTCAATTCAAGTGAAACAGGAAATCATTAAGAAACATGAAGAAGGCATAAGAACGAATGTGCTAAGTAAAGAATATAGCATGTTGGCATCAACTATGTCGACAATTCTTCAGCAGAAAGAAAAATTTAAAGAAGTGAAAGTGAGAGATAAATCTACCAGAGTGTTTAAAGGTAGATCATTAATAGCAGAAACAGAGAGGTTACTTCATATTTGGACTAAGGAAAAACAAATGAAAGGAGATTCAATTTCTACTGAATTTATTTATGAAAGAGCCAGGGAAATTTACGAACATTTTAGGGAAGAGCGACCTAGTTCTTCTGAAACTGAGTTTGAAGAGTTGAGGACCAGCAAGGGTTGGTTCGATAAATTTAAGAAAAGAAGTGACATTTTTAGTGTTGTTAGGCATGGTGAAGCTGCCAATGCAGATAAAGAAGGAGCAATAAAAGTTGTAGTGGAGTTTAAGAAACTGATGGATGAAGAAAATTATTTCCACAGCAAGTGTTCAATGTGGATGAAACCGGGCTGTTCTGGAAGAAAATGCCCAAAACGACATTCATCACCAAAGATGAAGCTTCTTTACCTGGGCATAAACCCATGAAAGACCGTCTCACTCTATTGCTTGGTGCCAATGTTTCAGGGGATTTCCGACTGAAGCCTATGCTTGTCTACCATTCTGAAAACCCCAGGGTGTTCAAGCAACAAAAGGTGGTAAGAGGACAACTTGGAGTTTATTGGAAGTCCAACCGTAAGGCATGAGTAACAAGACGGCTCTTTAATGAATGGGCTGTTGAGGTGTTTTGCCCTTCAGTGAAGAGCTACCTAACAACCAATAAACTTCCTCTAAAGTCTCTTCTCCTTCTGGATAATGCCCCTGGTCATGGCCCTGAACTTGCCAGCACTTTGGAGGCTCGATTTGACTTTGTCAAAGCGTTGTTTTTGCCTCCCAACACTATATCAATTATGCAGCCAATGGACCAGAATGTAATCAGCAACTTCAAGAAGCTGTACATGAAGAAAGTGTTTAGTAGGTGTCATCAGGCAACTTCCACTGATCCTGATCTATCACTGGCACAGTTCTGGAAGATGCAATACAACATCCTGGAGGCTTTAAAATTGATTGTGTCATCATGGCAAGAAGTCTTCATTCAATCCCTGAATTCTGCATGGAAAGCACTGTGGCCATCAGCAGTCCATGATTTTGAGGGATTTGAGGAAGAAACGGAGTTGGACAAGGAGATTGTGTCGATTGGTCAGTGAATGGGACTCGAAGTGGAGGAGGATGATGATGTCTCATGAGGAGGAACTTACTCCTGAAGACTTGAAGCAACTGGGTGAGATGTTGGAGACTGACAGTGGTGAGGAGGAAAGGGAAAGTGATGACCATATGCCTTCTTCTGATTTAAAAGATGTTGTTCACCACTGGGAGATGTGTGGCACTCTGATTTGGAAACAACAGAAGCTATTTTTTGTACTGTTGAGGACAAAGTGTTCTTCAAAAACCAGTTAATGATCTGGAGGAGAAATGCCCCACAACCAAAAATTGACAGTTTCTTCTCTAAAAGGCAGCGGGAGAAAGATGCTACCCCTCAGCCTTCCACTTGAAAAAGGAGAGAGGGTTTTCCTGTTGGAGAATCTTTCAGTCCAGAAGTTCCTGACATTATTATGCAAGGTGGCTCACCTTCCAAGAAGCAGTAAAATGCTTCTCCTCCACCCCCACTTCCTTCTCTTCTCCCTTCTGCTCCTCCACCTCCCACTTCAAATTCACATCAGCATCATCAACCAGGAGTCTTCTACATACAGTACACACCTCAAAGTAAGTGTACTTTATTGCATTTATTTTTAGTTTGTATGTAATTTTCGGTGAGCTGGAACCAATTATCTAAAATCCCATTAAAACAATGGTTTTGGTTAACAAAATTTTCAGTTAACGAACGACCCTCTGGAACGAATTGTGTTCGTTAACTGAAGAACCACTGTACCTTTATTCTCGTTACAAACTTGACAATTGCCCACATACTCTGAAATCTGTTTAGCCATCTTGGGCCAAAAGTATTTCAGCCGCATCTGTTTAATGCATCTGTCCTTGCCTGGATGAGCTAGCTGTGGAGTGTCATGCATAAGGACTAGTAGCTCGTGTACAAGCGGAGCAGGTATGACTAACTGGGTTACAATACGAGCTGGTACACCAAGTTTGGTTTGCCGGCAGAGAACATTATCGTGAACAACAAATTCACGAATAGGAACAGGAGGTTTAATGTCTAAATTAGGCTTACTACCTTGACGTAAGACAATATATACTTGACCACATAAATTCTCATGAGGGACTATTCCTATATGGTGAGCTTTCATTGTCGGGAAGCCGACTAACAAATGCCCTGGAATGGAAATTCCGTCCGCAACATAAGTCAAAGAGTATATGTGAGTATTCCCCAATTTAAAATTAAGCTGTATGGCACCTGTAACGTTAACTCCTGGACCATCTATACCTGTAATACGAGGTAGTTGAATGTCTGTCCAAGAATAGGAATCCGTAGCTAAAGTATTTAAAACATGAGAATCAATGACATTAACTTCAGCAATTGTGTTTAAAAAGACTGAAATGTTGATCTGATCAACTTGACTCCACACAATGGGTCCTGTTCTCCCTCGTGCCTGGAGAAAGGTGTTAAAGATCTGTGACAAAGACAACACTTGTGGATCACAGGTACTGGAAACTGAGATAGTAGCATTGTTTAAGTGGTTACTTGAGGAGGCAAATTGCAGATTCCCGTTGTGGAAGAATAACTGTGTTAGGTGTCACCTGTGACTGAAGGAATGGTTGATATCTATAGCACTCTAGTGTGTCGTGTGTCCGGAATTTTTGGATGAAACAGTACTTGTTCCCTGGTGCCGGAGCTGACTGACTCTTCATAGGCTGTGACTGAGGTTGTGAACCCGTACCTTATGTAGAAGGTGTAATAGGTTGGTAACTCTTAGGAGGAGCACGCCCGTCACGAGCCGCTGAAACAGTATGGTGAGAATTAATATTTGGACATTTTGGTTTAATATGGCCAGGGACTCCACCAAAGTGACAAACTATTGGTCCCTTTTTCTTAGGTCCTGGTTTATGGGTATCTGTGGATGGTTCATTGCTGTCCTTAGGTTTACTTGTTACTGCACAGACCAAAACGTCCTTAGAAAAAACCTCCCTATAAGTTCCTGAAACTCCATTAATGTAATATCAAGAGGTGTAAGACACCTTATGCCTAACCTGTGTAGGAACACTGTAAAATGATACTAAATTGTAAAAATTTAACAATGGATTCAGCACTCGTTCCAGGCTTACTGCTGTTAATTGAAGGTAAGTCTATCCATGTAGACTTCATGAGTGAATTTAATGAGTTATGTCTTGCACGATCAACACGCACTAAAAACTGTGAGGGTTTTTCACCAGTGTTTCTTTCCATTGTCAAATAATCATGCAATGTTGAAAAATCAATCTGATGTTCATTTGACCAGGCTGAATGCCAAGCTTTCTTAAATTCATCCCAGGTAGAGATCTTACGCATCTCTCCATACTCAGCAATGTACCTGGCTTCTGATTGAGAATCCTTGTGGTCAATTAAGTTGTGAGCACAATTTATTATTTGAAGATATGTGGGATTCGTACCTGAACTCTTAGACCTAGCAAGTTCTACACTGTTGGCTAACCAAGCCTCAATCTCACTCAATTCCCCTGAAAAAAATGGGTACTTGAGGTCTGGATTGGTATAGGTGTAATTTACCACCTGGGTGAGTGGAGGGGTGTTTGGAGGAGACATGTTAAAACTGGCTCTTCTAAACTCTTTCCTAAACATTTTAAATGCGAAGGTAATAGGAGCACTAGACGATCTATGTCATAAATTATAATTATGGGGCATAGAGAGAGCGTTGGTTACACATAACATATAACATACCGTATGTGTGTAAATTGTCCAAATTACCAGAACAGAATGACTATTAAATACTTCTCAGGTAAGTTGTGAGCTGAACACTTCACTGGTTAACTAACAATGAGTACAATTAGTGTATAAACAACTTAACCTGGATAGGAGTCCTTACAGTTGAATGAACTGTGTCGTAGATGAGTGAGGAGCAGTGTACACCTCTAGGATGGCTCTCACTGTGGCTGTGTCCCTCCCACGGTCGCTCATCTGATGCTGGTGCGTCACATGATGTATAGTTGACGTTGTTTAATGACGTGTTTATGTATCAGTCAATGCGTCGCTGAAGACGTTGTAGTCTGCGTTGTTTAATGACGTGTTCATACATCGGTTACTGCTTCACGGATGGCGTAGTGGAATTTTTCTGCTGTAATGCAAGTCTGGAACTTTACACTGGGCTTCATGACGTTGATCACTGACGATATTTTTACTTAGGAACTCAGTAGTTATGTATCAGGTGGAAGCTGTCTGGAGCTTGTAGACCCGGTGTAGGTGTAGACATGAATGCTTGTAGACGTAGGTAGATGCCATAACTTAAAGTAAGTCGTTGGCACTGTAACACTCTTCACAGGTTTGAAATGAATCCCGTAACACTGCCACCACCTGTAAGGTGTATGGCTTGTAGTCCTGTGAGGAGTGAGACCTGTCAGTATACAGAGTCACTAAATCTTAATTTGCTTGTAGTTGTTTAAAGTCTCGTAGATATCAACAGAATGAACATGTCACTGAGCAGCACTGAAGTGGACTGCCAAAGACAATATACTCGTGGACTGCGGAGGCTCGGGGCTAGGGCCAGGCAACCAACCCGTCTGAATGAATCGTACGTCTGGCATTTAATTTTTACCTAACACTTCACTTTTAACTGCAACACCAGTGTAGCAGTTAAAGGTGAATCATTAGGTAAAAATGAGGTGCCAGATGTACGACTCATTCGGACAGCGGTCGGTTGGCGTTGCTCCGCAGTTAGCCTCAGATGAAGTCAGTTCTGCCTTTAGATGTTGGACATGTATTTCTATGACACATACATGCTTATACGTTTGGTATTGCTTAAATTATATTATTTTAATACATTTTAGTGAGTGTTACCCTGAGGTTCAGGAAGTTGTGTGGATGATATTATATTAATACAGTTTAGTGAGTGTTACCTTAAAGTCAGGATGTTGTGGGTGTTACCCTTTGGTATACAGGTAGTCGTCGACTTACGACCTATGCGACTTACGTCTGTTCGACTTTACGACCGGCGGTACGACAGTTTTGGCCCCAGCCTCCTGGCGCTGCCGGGAGCTGGAGCCGCGCGCATCCCCGCGCTCAATTACAAACACGCAGTGATTTACTTAAACCTGACGACCGTAACAATAATAAACAAAGAAAATGTTGATAAAATATGACTTAAAGATGATTATATTATCATTACACATTATAATATACGTAAGGTAATTAAATTGTACTGTAGTATGCAGTGATTTACTTAAACCTGACGACCGTAACAATAATGAACAGAGAAAATGTTGATAAAATATGACTTAAAGATGATTATATTATCATTACACATTATAATATACGTAAGGTAATTATAACATAGGCCGACTTACGACCAGATCAACTTACGACCGGGCGGCCGTAACCAATCTAGGTCGTAAGTCGACGACTACCTGTACAGTGGTCCCTCGGTTAACGAACGCCTCGGTTAACGAACTGCCTCCCATAAGATTCTTAAATTCGGTTAACGAACAAAAATTCGGTTAACGAATTTCTTACGAACCGACCTCAACATGTTTTCGCTTGCACTGGCCGGTCAACCAGCTTTAGTATTAGTCCGCCAATACATTAATCGGTTCTAGGGCTTAAATTCCTTACTATTTTAGTAAATATCAAGAAGTTTATACTATTTAATAATTTTAAAAGTTTAATATTCAATTTTTTAGTCATTTTAGCAATTATTGAACATAATTGAAGGTAAAGTGACTAGTTTAATGCACGGCATCCAGCCTCTTAACACAGCAAACAGGCGTTAGTCTCTCTCTGTTTTCACTGGAGGTAACATCTTGCTTGAGACTCTCTTCAACTAAATGCTTTTTTCTGTGTTTCCAAGCAAATTATTGGTCATTTTGAAATATATTTTACATATTGACAATATATAATGCAGTGCAGTGTTGATTTAAAGAAAATAATCTTGAAATACACCAAGAGAACTAAATTTTTATGGGTGAAATGGTGCCATAGGGTGACTTCTCTTCCACCCCAATGCCTTCTCTTCTTCCTTCTCCTCCACCCCCATTCTAATTCCCATCATCATCATCATCCAGGAGCCTTCTACATACACACCTCAAAGTAAGTGAATTTTTCTACCATTTTTGTTGAATTTAGGCAATTTTCAGTGAGCTGGAACCAATTACCCAAAAACCCATTGAAACAATGGTTTCGGTTTTAAAGCTCTGGGGTTTTCTGCCTGGTACAACAAGGAGTGGCTTTATTTTGCAGACACCAGAAGCATTAGCACAAAGAAGGAGGGTAAGCCTGTCTTTCATTGACTTATGGCCAGGGACAGAAGTTTCCTCCTTGGTAATGTATGTACGGCGAGGCACTTTTTTTCCAAAAGAGTCCAGTTTCATCACAGTTGAATATCTGTTGAGAAACAAAGCCTCCCTCTTTAATAATATTCAAAAAAATGTCATGATGTTCCTTATCTGCACTAGCAGCATCACCATGTCTCACAACACTATGTAATTTATTTCTCCTTCTGAAACCAGTAAACCACCCCTTGGTACCCATAAACACTGGCACATCACTATCACTTGCACTGGGAGTCTTGGCTTTAAGGTCCTCAAACAATTGTCTAGCCTTCTCACAAATTATAGCTTCACTAATGCTATCACCTGCCATTTCTTTCTCCTTTATCCACACTAAGAGTAAATTTTCCATCTCCTCAATCACATTACACCTTGCTTTGCTAAGTCTAGAGATTCCCTTAGCCACTTGCACTGTTTTCAACTCCTCTTTATTCTTTAAAATCGTACATATAGTCGATTTAGCCATCCCATACTCATCACCAAGTTTCGCAATGCTTGTTCCATCCTCACGTTTCTTTATGATTTCTTTCTTAGTTTCAAGAGTTATGAGCTTTCTCACTCGCTTTGGATGATTCATTGTCACAATTGTACACTTGTATAACAAAATATTTATACAAATAACTCTATTTCCACATCAAAAGACGAAATTTCAACAATAACAGTGGTGCACTGGCTACACAATGAGACAAAGATGGCACCTAACGCTCTTGTTGTGGGTCGCGGTACAACAATATTCGTGCGCCAGGCGAAATAGTCCGGTATTCATCCGCGTTCGTTGTAGGAGTTGCGTTCATTATAGCATTCTCAATTTTATAGGTAAAACCGTTCGTTATAGGAATATTCGTAGTAGGATCCGTTCGTTATAGCATACCCCACTGTACGTAGGAGGCAGCTATCAAACAGGGAGGTACTACTGCCTGGGAAGATATTGGAAGCATAATGTGTTGTCTAATGGTAGACCCTGCTGCCATATCGTATCACGAATTTTGACTAAGTCCCAGGTTGCTAATCTGACTTTCTACGTCATTTACACACAATTGCAGGGTTTTAATTGTTTCTCTTACTTTGACAACACAACATACATTATTGTTTCTCACTCTTGATTTTTATAATTTTTGCATTTCTTTTTGGTTCTTTATTTTTATTATTATCGTTGTTATTGTTTTTATTATTATTATTGTTATTATTATTGTATTTTTACTCTTGAAATTTTATTTTAAAATTTATTTACTATGAAATAATTATTATTATCATTGTTATTATTACCCATATTACATTCCCCCCCCCCCACCCCCAGGCCCCGATGTGGGTCAGTGACCTGTGCCCAGGTGGGCTAATCCCCGTAAAAAAAAACTAAAAAAACTAAAAAGCTAATGCGAGCAGAGACATCATTATGTCTGCGGACCCTAAGTTCATGTTGACGATACTTCTGTCAAGTTGTGTGGATAAGGAAGAAAGTGATCATAGTGTTGGATGGATATATTTTCAGCCCGTGAACTATCAGTGCGAAGGATTGTAAGGAGAGGAGAGGCTGAACGTATTCTTTTTTGGTAGGTCATGCTGGGCTTATATTTAGGCCTAAAAGATCCTGATTGGACAACCAAAATTTTGAGAATCAGTTATTGATTAATCTAAATAGAAAGATTTGTAAATAAATAAGTCTAATGCTCTGTTTTTTTTATCCATACAGTGGTCCCTCGGTTAACGAGCACAATCCGTTCCAGCAGGTTGCTCGTTAACCGAAAATCTCATTAACTGAAACCATTGCTTCAGTGGGTTTTTGGGTAATTGGTTCCAGCTCACCGAAAATTGCCTAAATTCAAAATTTTTTTTAGAAATTGACACTTACCTTGAGGTGTGTATGTTGAAGGCTCCTGGATGATGATGCTGATGCGAATTTGAAGTGGGAGGTGGAGGAGGAGAAGGGAGAAGAGAAGGAAGTGGAGGTGGAGGAGAAGCATTTTACTGGACTGACAGATTCTCCACCATGAACATCCTCTCTCCTTCTTGAAGTGGAGGGCTGAAGGCTAGCATCATCCTCTCTCCTTCTTGAAGTGGAAGGCAGAAGGATAGCATCTTGTTCCCTCTGCCTTTTACTGAAGAAAGTGTCAATTGTGGTCTGTGGGGCATCTCTCCTCCTCACCATTAACTTATGTTTTAAGAAGGAGACCATTGAGTCCTCAACATGACACAGATTTAGTTCAGTTTTTTCCACATCTGGGTGCTTTGAAGCCAGTTCCCTGAACTTCTCCCAGTGGTAAATCACATCTTTCAACTGTTTAGCTGACATATGGTCATCACTTTCAATTTCCTCCTCACCATTGTCAGCCTCTACCTGTAACATCCACTAACATTTTCTTCATGTACAACTTCTTTTAAGTTGCTGATCACATTCTGGTCCATTGGCTGTATGATTGATGTAGTGTTGGGAGGCAAAAACAAAACTTTCACAAAGTCAAATTGATACTCCAAAGTTCTGGCAAGTTCAGGGTCATGACCAGGAGCATTATCCATGAGGAGAAGACCCTTTAAAGGGAGTTTATTGGTGGTTAGGTAGGTCTTGACAGAAGGGCAAAGCACATCAACAGCCCATTCATCAAAGAGCTGTCTTGTCACCCATGCCTTACGGTTGGACTTCCAATAAACTCCAAGCTTTGTTCTTTCCACTTTCTGTTGCTTGAGCACCCTGGGGTTTTCAGAGTGGTAGACAAGCATAGGCTTCAGTCGGAAACCCCCTGAAGCATTGGCACCAAGCAATTGAGTGAGATGGTCTTTCATGGGTTTATGTCCAGGTAAAGAGGCTTCATCTCTGGTGATGAATGTTCTTTTGGGCATCTTTTTCCAGAACAGCCCAGTTTCGTCCACATTGAACACCTGCTGTGGAAGATAATTTTCTTCTTCCATCAGTTCTTTAAATTCCACTAAAAACTTTGCTGCCCCTTCCTTATCAGCACTAGCAGCTTCACCATGCCTAACAACACTGAAAATGTCACTTCTTTTCTTAAATTTTTCGAACTAGCCTTTGCTGGCCCGAAAATCTTCAAATTCTGTGCCTGAAGAACCAGGTTGATCTGTCTTTAAATGTTCGTATATCTCCCTGGCTCTTTCACAAATGAATTCAGTAGAAACTGAATTACCTTTCATCTGTTTTTCCCAAATCCAGATGAGAAGTAACCTCTCAGTTTCTGCAATTAGGGATCTACCTTTAAGCACTCTGGTAGATTTGTCTCTCACTTTCACTTCTTTAAATTTGTCTTTCTGTGCAAGAATTGGCGACACAGTTGATGTCGACATGCCATATTCCTTGCATAGTGCATTTGTTCAAATGCCTTGTTCAGAGCGCACCGAACCTTCATAGCGAGCGGGCGTGCTACACGTCGCTCCCTGCTCAGTTCAAATCGCTGACTGTTACGACTGTCTGCCTTGATTTTCACGTTGGGTCCATTCTGACTGCTTTATCATGCAGTTGTACATGGATATTATTATTCTTGTACACTGCGTTTCTTCCCTATCCTATCCTTTCGCCTAGAGTCCCTGCTGTTTGGTAATGACGCGAACCCTGCGGGCAGGGCCTCAAGGGGGGCCCTCAGAGGGCTGCTGAGTCGAGACAGTAAGGGTGGCAACATTTTCTGTTAGGGATTTGACAGTGCTTCATAACCTGTCACTGTTAGGTGTTAGGGCTTGGCTAGGCCCCCGTCAGGGGATTGTCTGTTCATCCTACCCCTAGACCCGTCTTTACTCGCCCAGCAAGCGGACAGAAGGAGCGGCATCCATGGGGTTTAGCTGAGGTGGACAGATTAGGTAGAATTTTCATTCATTCATTCATGTATGTATGTTACTGACCATGGCCAAAGTGAGAGTGAAGATCTCCGGAACCCCGACCCAGGGGTCGCGGATAGGGCTAAAATGGCTATTGAGCGACATAAGGGTGAGAATAATTAGACTTGTGGATCTGACAGATGGTTACATCATCCTCACAGAAACAGATGAAGATGCTGATAAACTACTTAAGTCTAGTGCCATGGACAAAATGAAAACTAACTGTTGCGAGGTCATTGTCCCACGGGAATACGGCACCAAGCTCACCCTTGTATGTAAGAAGTTAGACAAAGATGTAGTGGAAAATAACGCAGAAGAAATAGGAGATGAAATACAAAAGCAAAACAATGTCTAGGTTGTGGAGGTGTATCCTATGTATGCCCATAATATAATCAAGGTTCGCTTTGCAGACACAACGGATGCAAAAAGAATGAAGGAGAAGGGGCTTTATGTATATGTCACTTCCATCTCATAACACCAAATAGAATATGAAAAGTATACGCCCATCCAACAATGTATGAAGTGCTATAAATACAATGACCACATGACCAAGAACTGCCCCATGCAAGGGGTCATATGCTATGAGTGTTCATCTGATCAGCACTTCTACAAAGACTGCCGTAGCACCATAAAAAAGTGTGTCGTCTGCGAGGGTGACCACAGGACCTTCTCTGCCACCTGCCTGGTCAGGAAACAGGTACTTCAAGAAACAGAGAAGAAACTGACTGAAATAACCAAACAAAAAGAAACCAAGGAAATTTCTAACACCATAGAAAGGACCACTCAGTCGACGATCATGGCTTACAGCCAAACCCTAAAAGACGTTCTAAAAGAAACTCGAGCAGACTCCCAAATGCTCAACAATGTCAGCGAGACCATGGAAGTCCTGCAATCAGAGATAAGAACCATCAAGGACTCAATAAAAGAGGCAGTTACTGAGTCACTGGGCGCCATGAGGGACGCAGTGGCCGAGAGCATCAGGAGCGTCTCCTCCACAGCTGGACGAGTCCAAAGCCACCACTATATACTTGTCTTACCTGCATGCCCATCACATGAACATGGTTCATCCAGGTTCATTCTCGAAACACCTCAACGAGACACTAACCAGGAACAACATTGCACCTGTTGAAATAAGCGACAAAGTCCCTTCAAAAGAAATCCTTAAGGCAGTAACCCACTCAACGACTTATCGACGACCTCAACCCACGCCAGAAATAGACCATAACCTCCTTGACTTAGCAAAAGTCAGTATAACCACAATCCCGAAGTGGCCAGTCAATCCCTCTGGGATCACAGCTCCAACTACACCGTAAATGCCCGCGATCCCATTACATGTACAGTACTCCCAGTGACGACAGTGACCATCGGACTGCAACCACAGTCAATGGTTGCGACCAGATGATGACGACTCACTCCACAGATGAACAAGACCCTCGAGCTGCAGTGTCAGTTGATTACTATGACACGCAGGCCCAGGACCTGAACACCTTCCTGTACACGGGTGACGAGAAGTTCGAGGGCCCGCCATTGACTGACAAGCAGATGTCCGAAGGTTCTGCTAAGAAGTTCCATCCCCCTAGAAATGGCGGAAGCCGAGTAAACACTCCAAGCGACGCCCCAAGCTACAGTCTCCGAAATGGCAGTTGTTAGCAGGATGAAAATTGTCCAACATAATGTCCTACACTGGTCCCTTAATAGACGTAATGAACTGTCTAACTTATACTATCAATTAGACCTAGACATCATTCTGTTAAACAGTACTGGCATAAAGGACGAAAGTAAGCTGAAAATATTTGGCTACACTGTATACCAGAGGAACATGACGGGTGAGCTGAACGATGGTGTCTCTGTGGCCATCAGGTCACGGCTGAGTCACAGAGTGTTGCCAGACTTCGAGGATTCAGTTCTGGGAGTGCAGCTAGGCGACCTGTTATCATATGCACAATGTACCTACCTCCCAGACGTCCTTACTTACCCGAACAAGACCTAAACCAGTTGCTACGCCACAGAAAACCAACATACATCATAGGGGACTTAAATGCGCGCCACGCCATACTAGGACACGGTAATGAGAACAACGTCGGTGTGGCGCTGTATGACAACATCAGAAAGGGACAGCTGCAACACCTCGGGCCAGATTTCCTGATATTGATCAGACGTGCCAGTGCTACAACACCCGACATAATCCTCTCTAACAATGAGGCCGTCCTGAACAGACACGTTACCGCCGGACCGATCAGTACCAGCGATCACCTGCCAGTCGTCGTGATGCTCTCATCCAATCCCATTATGATCCCCGCCAACATCAGGCCAAACCTCAAACGGGCAGACTGGGACTCCTTCAAGGAGTCTCTCAGTCTCAAGCAGGGGAGAAACCTGGAAGAAGCCAGCCCCAATGACATCGACGACGCGGTCGAACAATGGTATACGGATGTGAAGACGGAGATGGACAACAACATCCCGACCACCAGTTACAGGACCATTCCCCACCCTCACACTAGTCACCAGCTGAGGCAGCTCAGTGTCCAGTATGCTCACGTGAGACAACTAGCCAGTATCCACGGGTGGACGCAAGAGCTGAGAGACCGGTACCGAGAGCTACAGGCGGACAGCCAGCACGAGAGCAAACGTCTACATGAACAAAAGTGGGCCGCCTTGGTGTGGGAGGCAGTCAACAATTACCGCGATTCTGCTGCATTCTGGAAAGGGATCAAGCAACTGATGGGTTCCACCTCTAGCACGGTCCCTTACCTGCTCGACCAAAACAACGTGAAAATATTCGAGGAAGAAAACCAAGAACAAGTACATCAGCGATATTTACGAAAGATCTTTACCATTAGTGAACAGGAGAACGAGGGCTTCGACAGGGAGTTTGAGGAGGACATTTTAGGTCAGTTGCAGGACCATCAGCACCTGCTCCAGCCGCTCCCACTGACTGACTTCACTAGACTGGTGGACGGAAGCTACCTGACGGAGCGCATAGTTCCTGCAGATGTGTCAGCCGTCATAAAAGGGTTTAAAAACAAATCACCTGGTCAAAGTCACATTAACAAGAAGATCCTGGCTCAACTCCCCGACAACATGATAGAGAGGCTTGCTCATATATGCAACGCCTGCCTCGCATCTGGATACTTACCTAAGATGTTCAAAATCGCCGTTATTCGCCTCATACAAAAAGCAGGGAAGCCTCCAAACAAAGTCGAAAACTTTCGACCAATATCGCTGCTAGAGGTACCTGCCAAAATCTTCGAAAAAATTGTCAACAAGCGATTGCGGATGTATCTGGAGGACGAAGACGTGCATAATCCCTGCCAATTCGGCTTCCGCCAGTACTGAGGCACATCCACCGCCATAGCTGAGGCCTACGAGCAGATCGCCAATGCCATGGCTGGCCGCCTGCAGTGCAATATAGTACTGAGGGATGTCAGCAAGGCGTTTGACAAAGTTTGGCACGCAGGGCTGCTGCATAAGATCATGCAACTGGGGCTACCCGAAAATCTGACGCACCTGCTGTGTAACTTCATTATGGACCGCAGAGCCAAAATCAAGATGCAAGAACATTTTGGAGAAGAATTCTCACTATCGAGCAGCATGCCTCAGGGCTCTTGTCTCTCACCAACCCTTTACACACTCTACACGGCTGACCTGCCACCCCCAATCGTCGGCAGCGAGTACGTCATGTATGCTGACGATGTAACAGATCGTCACCTGCCCAGGAAGGTCCACAGTAAGGATGGCGCGACTCACTGCTCGAGCAATAGAGGATATCTCGGAGTATGAAAATAAATGGAAAATAAAAACAAACAAAACGAAATTTGAGGTCATACCCATAGCCAAATTCAAGCCGGCCCCATTGATGATCGACGACGAAGAGATTGAGTACTCTAAACAAGGCAGGTTGCTCGGCCTCATCATCTCTCGGATGGGCATCATTCCCCATGTGAATGACAGGCTAAATAAAGCCAAAGTCGCCGCAGCCAAATTAAAACGTTTTAAACTGATGCCCGAGAAGATACAAGGCGCTGGTGAGGCCTGTGTTGGAGTACCCACATACAGTACTGTATACCACTCGTCACACTCGGAAAGACTAGACTACAACAACTACAGAGCATTCAAAACAAGTGTTTAAGATCAGCCAGTGGCCAAGCGCAACCCTACCAGGAGACAGTGGAAACCATCCACCTAATAAATAAAACAGAGGCTCTCAACGTCAGGTTCCATCTCCTAGGGAAGAAGGTTTGGGACAAGCTCCTGGACTACCCTCACAGCCCAGACCACCTACGCGGGGAAGACAGCAACGGAGGGAGACCTCACGCCTGGTGGCCCCGGAGTCTGCCCGCACTATAACGACCCAACCCACGACCCATCTATGTCCGCCACAGTGAGCCACCTTAGATTAAAACTTAGATGATATAAATTCACATTTAACAAGTCACAATCAAGTGAGTCCATAACGTAATACAGTATAAGATTTTAATAAACTTGTAATTGTAAAATAAATCTCTTCATTGTCTACTAAAATAACCATTGTGCAACCTCATCCTAAATCCGAGGTTAGCTTAGTTAGCCAACAAACTCTGTAATATGTAAAACAAGGGGTGTCGTCCCCCTCTGTTTACGGTAATTCATTAAACTTCTTTTCCAACCTTTCCCCCCACGACTATATGTTGTGACTTCTCCATCCCTCATGTCTGGCTGTGCCTTGAGTCCCAGCATGCTTTCCATCCTTTCCCCACCTTAACCTTAAAAAAAAAGAAAAAATTGCCTTGTTCATGTTTTCTTATAATTTCCTGCTTGGTTTGGATTGAAATCGCTTTTCTTGATCTCTTAGGCCCCATGCTGGATTCAAACAATGTCAACACGTGATTTTGTAAGTTTAAACTATGTACTGTAGCTGTAAATAAAGAATATTTTCTTTAAAATAACACTGCACTGCGCTATATATTGTCAATATGTAAAATAAATTTCAAAATGACCAATAATTTGCTTGGAAACACAGAAAAAAACCATTTAGCTGAAGAGAGTCTCAAGCAAGATGTTACCTCCACTGAAAACAGAGAGAGACTAACGCTTGATTGCTGTGTTAAGAGGCTGGATGGCGCGCATAAAACTAGTGACTTTACCTTCAATTATGTTCAATAATTGTTAAAATGACTAAAAATTTTTTTTAAATTATTGAATAGTATTAACTTCTTGATATTTACTAAAATAGTAAGGAATTTAAGCCCTAAAACCGATTACTGTATTGGCGGACTAATACTACAGCTGGTTGATCTCCAAGTGCAAGTGAAAACATGTTGAGGTCGGCTCTTAAGAAACTCGTTAACCGAGGGATTGCTCGTTAACCGAAGTTAAGAATCTTATGGGAGGTAACTCGTGAACCGAGGCGCTCGTTAACCGAGGGATTACTGTAGTTAACTATTTTTTATATTTACTGTGGATTTATTTTAATATTTGAGACAATTTAAATTTTTTATTACTTTTTACTTTCAGTACAGGTACTTGAGTATTTTATGAATGATGTACATTTTTACTTCTACATGCGTACATTGACATTTGTATACTTTTACTTCTACTTAAGTAACATTTTGCCAAGGTACCAATACATTTACTTAAATAACAAAGTCTGGTACTTTTTACAACTCTGGGAGTTCCTGACTGGAAGCAATGTTGGGTTTTCTTGAGTGGTATAGACATAGTGAGAGTGAGAAATGAAAGATTGGTAAAAAAAAAAAAATACAGTATGCACAGTATATAGAGGTGGCTGGTGTAGAGAGGAAAATTGGGGAGGGGGATAATGATAGGATGAGGAGGGGCATGAAAGGAGGGGGATAGACATACAATGGTGTGAATGTGTGTGGCTTTGAGTGTTTTACAGAATTACACCTGCTGCTAATGTGTCATGGTAAATTGTTTTTAAAGGATGTGGATAAATTGGTGGGTCTCCCTCTGGGCAGTTTAAAATGAAAGCATCATATGTAAACAAACAGCACCATAGTTAGGGAGACTGTTACCAGGAATCAGTAAGAGCAAGTGACCCAAGAGTTGTTCTTTTTGGTTCTTGCCACATGTATTTAACACAACAGATATGCACAGTTGTATATAATATGCACACATTTATTTATAGTAATACTTCTCATTTCAAGTGAGGATTCTTCAATAAACTCTCTTTTCAGAGAGCAAATATAGAAGTTAACTTATCTTTCCAGATGGCAAGAGAAAACTACATTGAAATATCTATGGATTTTGATAATGTACCTCATCATTTGAGTGGTTCTAATGAAGGCTCATCATGTTTTAAAGATGATGCTAATGTTGTCATTGAAAATGCAGCAGAAGAACAAGGAAATGATGAGAAGGGAAATAAAGAAGTGAAACCTGACAACTTTAAGAGAAGTAAAATCAAGCTGACAGAAACTTGTGACAGAACCAAGGATGTGAGCAGTCATAGGGAAGGCCCAGAAACATCTCTTACTCTTAAGGCTAAATACTTGGTGCATTCATGCACTTATGAAAGCTGTGAAAAAGTTTTCAGTAGACCCAGTCGCCTTGCTCAGCATCTAAGGACACATACTGGTGAGGTGAGTGTGTGTGTGAGGGTGAGGGATGAAAGCTTGCGTAATGTAGGCAATGACTTTCCGTAAAAGCACCATTTAGATTTTAGTTGTATAATTTTTTAGACCCATATATTTATAATATAATACTTTGCACTACATTAACCTCTTAATTAGGAATAAAGTATTGTACATTTAATTAAAGCTGCAAATATTTGGTATTCTCACATTTGCTCAATTCAGTTTCTGGCCAGGCAACTTTTGTAATACACTAAAGCATGCCCTTACAATGCGCAGATTTTTAATGCACAGCCTTCACTTATTCGTGGCTAACGCCCTGGTTTTACCCAAGGATGTCTGCGGGTAGTTTTAAAGTTGGTGGCATGTTCGTGACTGAGACAGGGAGAGCACATGTTTTGTGGCGTCCTGCTGTCCTGGGAGGCTTACTCAATCCGCCTCAGTCCAGGATAAACACTTGTCCGTCTCATGCATGTGCTTCTCCGCTCTCCTAACAACTGTGCTCCTCGTGTCCTCAACCATCTTCATCCAGCTGCGGAAAGGCGACCAAACAAGATATAAAAGAAGGTCATGGCCCTTGTGGAGAAGATACAACTGCTGGATAAACTTAGGAGTGGCTGCGTGTGGCCGGGAGTATGGCATCAGTGAGTCAACTGTCTGCTACACCAAGAAGAAAGACAGGACCTTAGCATAGTTAAGCTTTTAATCCAGTTTTGATTTAATGGTTGCCCCTCAGAATCAAGGATGGCTGGCCCTAGGGCCACCTAGGCTTGAATTTGTTTAAGGTGTAGAAGCTGTCCCCAACACAGCAACTACACCCTAAGTTAGTGAGTTCCATGACCCAGTGTCAAGGAATAGTCCGAGAAGACCAGACAACTCGCCAACAACACTGGCTAACCATTACCCCAGAACACGATCCACAAATCAATTAATATCCAGGTCCTCAATTGCTGCTCTGTAGACAGAGGCAAATGGCATAAAGAAACTTTCTCATAGTTTCACCCTGCCCGGGTATCGAACCCAGGTACACTCGCTTGTGAGACGAGCACGCTGACCATTACACCACAGGTCATCTTTTCATACATATGCATATACTGTTCTGTACACCCATCCACCCCATTACACTACCAGTATCAATTGAGGATAACCTGGTGCAATGGTTGTCACGAAAGGTTGGAAATTTCATAACCAGTTAGGTTGATCCAACCATTTTCTATTCATTTCCCAGTAAACAGTCATTGTAAAATTTAAAAAAAATTGTGGTTACAACTCCTGAGAATTTGGTGATGGAGACTTACATTTGCAACTCCTCTTCTCAGTCTCCCACTATAACTTTTACTTATTTTATCCTCTTGGCACTTATCAGCCTGTTAGCCGCTTGTGTGGTTAGCTACGTCTCTTTTACGCACTGTTGGCAAGTAATAGGCATGTACTGGTCCAGAAAGTATCTGTACCTGGATACCTGCACCACTGTTGGTCAAATCTGGTCTTGAATGAGTTTACACTCAGTGCCATCACAACACTCATTGGCAGGTTCCAAGAGTTCACAACTCTCACTCTAAAAAGAGTTTGCTCTAACATTTTTCTGAATTTGTGGCTACTTCAACCATAAGCTGTGATCCCTAGTGGGGCAGACATCCACCAGCTCCAGGCATGAACTCTCGACTGAGTAATGCCCTCTGAAGTGTTTATAGACATCCATTAAGTTAACCCTTACCTGCCCTTAGTATAAGCTAGGCAACTGTAGGTGTTTTAATCTCTCAGGGTAACAGATGGTGTAGTGAGTGCACCTGTCTGGTGGCCCTCATTTGGGCATTTTCAAATAACTGACAGTCTCTTGCATATCTCGGTAACCAGATGGGGCTTTCTTTAGAATTGTACAAGGTAACTTACTGTACTCGCTTTCCATTCCCACCATGTAATATGATTTCCCCAATTTTCAGCCCTCTCCATTACTCATATCTCTCTACTGTCCCATCCATGACGATATTTAGCAACCAAAATTACAGTACAGGTACTAATGAATCAACAAATTATTCATTGTCTTCATGTAGGAAATATGTAAGTATCATTGCAATAATAGATTAATAGTATATTAGTGTACATTTGCAGAGACCATTTGTGTGTCCAGCAGCAGGCTGTTCTCACTCATACACTCGGCAACAACATCTCAAGAGACATATTGAACTTGGACACCAGGAAGATACTTCTGAAGAAAACTTCAAGTAAGATTAATAAAATGATATCTTAATAACCCTTAAACAGCAGCTGAAGAGATGGTGGCCATCATCTGTGGAAATTAGTTATATTGATGGTGGCCATCATCAGTGGAAGTTACTTGTAGGGACTGTGGCCATTATCAGTGGAAGTTAGCTGTAGGGATTGTGTGGCCATTATAAGTGGAAGTTACCTGACGGTATTGTGACCATTATCAGTGGAAGTAAGCTGTAGGGACTGTGGCCATTACCAGTGGAAATTAGTTGTAGGGACTGTGGCCATTATAAGTGGAAGTTAGCTGTAGGGACTGTGGCCATTATCAGTGGAAGTTACCTTTAGGGACTGTGGCCATTATCAGTGGAAGTTTGCTGTAAGGACTGTGGCCATTATAAGTGGAGGTTAGCTGTAGGGACTATGGCCATTATAAGTGGAAGTTAGCTGTAGGGACTGTGGCCATTATAAGTGGAAGTTAGCTATAGGGACTGTGGCCATTATCAGTGGAAGTTAGTTGTAGGGACTGTGCCCATTATCAGTGGAAGTTAGCTGTAGGAACTGTGGCCATTATCAGTGGAAGTTAGCTGTAGGGACTGTGGCCATTATAAGTGGAAATTAGTTGTAGGGACTGTGGCCAGTGGAAGTTAGCTGTAGGGATAGTGGCCAGTGGAAGTTAGCTGTAGGGATAGTGGCCAGTGGAAGTTAGCTGTAAGGACACTGGCCAGTGGAAGTTAGCTGTAGGGAGACTGGCCATTGTCAGCGGAAGTTAGGTGTCGGGATGGTGGCCATCATCTGTGTAAGTAAGCTGTAGAGACAGTGGCCATTGTCAGTGAACTTTAGATGTAGGGATAGTGGCCATCATCACTGGAAGTTAGCTGTACAGACAGTGGCCATCATTAGAGGAAGTCAGCTGTAGGGACAGTGGCCATTCTCAGTGGAAATTAGCTGTAGGGACAGTGGCCACCATCAGTGGAAGTTAGCTATAGGGAAAGTGGCCATCATCAGTGGAAGTTTAGCTGTAGAGATTATGGCCATTATCAGTGGAAGTTAGTTTGCTGGTAGGGACTGTGGCCATTATCAGTGGAAGTTACCTATAGGGACAGTTGCCATTATCAGTTGAAGTTTGCTGTAAGGACTGTGGCCATTATAAGTGGAAGTTAGCTGTAGGGACTGTGGCCATTATAAGTGGAAGTTAGCTGTAGGGACTGTGGCCATTATAAGTGGAAGTTAGTTTGCAGGTAGGGACAGTGGCCTTTATCAGTGGAAGTTAGCTGAAGGGACTATGGCCTTTATCAGTGGAAGTTAGCTGTAGGGACTATGGCCATTATCAGTGGATGTTAGCTGTAGGGACTATGGCCATTATCAGTGGATGTTAGCTGTAGGGACTATGGCCATTATCAGTGGATGTTAGCTGTAGGGACTATGGCCATTATCAGTGGATGTTAGCTGTAGGGACTATGGCCATTGTCAGTGGACGTTAGCTGTAGGGACTATGGTCATTGTCAGTGGACATTAGCTGTAGGGACTATGGCCATTGTCAGTGGACGTTAGCTGTAGGGACTATGGCCATCATCAGTAAAAATTAGCTGTAGGGATAGTGGCCATCATCAGTGCAAATTAGCTGAAGGGTCTAGCCATCATCAGTGAAAGTTACCAGGAGGGCCGTGGTCATTATGAGTGGACTTCGGCTGTAGGGACGGTGATCATCGTCAGTGAAAGTTATCTGTAGGGACAGTGGCCATCGTCAGTGGAAGTTAGCTGGAGGGACAGTGGCCATCATCTGTGGAAGTTAGCTCTCGGGATGGTGGCCATTGTCAGTGGAAGTTAGGTGTAGGGACAGTGTCCATCGTCAGTGGAAGTTAGCTGTAGGGACAGTGGCCATCATCAGTGGAAGTTAGCTGTAGGGATAGTGGCCATTGTCAGTGGAAGTTAGCTGTAGGGATAGTGGCCATTGTCAGTGGAAGTTAGCTGTAGGGATAGTGGCCATTGTCAGTGGAAGTTAGCTATAGGGAAAGTGGCCATCATCAGTGGAAGTTTAGCTGTAGAAATTATATCCATTATCAGTGGAAGTTAGCTGTAGGGACTGTGGCCATTATAAGTGGAAGTTAGTTTGCAGGTAGGGACAGTGGCCTTTATCAGTGGAAGTTAGCTGTAGGGACTATGGTCATTGTCAGTGGATGTTAGCTGTAGGGACTATGGCCATTGTCAGTGGACGTTAGCTGTAGAGACTATGGCCATTGTCAGTGGACGTTAGCTGTAAGGACTATGGCCATCAGTAAAAATTAGCTGTAGGGATAGTGGCCATCATCAGTGCAAATTAGCTGAAGGGTCTAGCCATCATCAGTGAAAGTTACCAGGAGGGCCGTGGTCATTATGAGTGGAATTCGGCTGTAGGGACGGTGATCTTCGTCAGTGAAAGTTATCTGTAGGGACAATGGCCATCATTAGTGGAAGTTAGCTGTAGGGACTGTGGCCATCATCAGTGGAAGTTAGCCGCAAGGACAGTGGCCATCATCCGTGGAAGTTGTCTGTAGGGATATTGGCCATCATCTGTGGAAGTTAGCTCTCGGGTCAGTGGCCATCACCATTGAAAGTTAGCTGTAAGGATGGTGGACATTATTAGAGGAAGTTATCTATAGGGATATTGGCCATCATCAGTGGAATTTAGCTATAGGGACAGTGGCCATCATCTGTGGAAGTTAGCTCTCGGGATGGTGGCCATTGTCAGTGGAAGTTAGCTGTAGGGACGGTGGCCATCTTCTGTGGAAGTTAGCTCTCGGGATAGTGGCCATTGTCAGTGGAAGTTAGGTGTAGGGACAGTGTCCATCGTCAGTGGAAGTTAGCTGTAGGGACGTTGGCCATCATCAGTGGAAGTTAGCTCTCGGGATAGTGGCCATTGTCAGTGGAAGTTAGGTGTAGGGACAGTGTCCATCGTCAGTGGAAGTTAGGTGTAGGGGCGTTGGCCATCATCAGTGGAAGTTAGCTGTAGGGATAGTGGCCATTGTCAGTGGAAGTTAGCTGTAGGGATAGTGGCCATTGTCAGTGGAAGTTAACTTTAGGTACAGTGGCCATGATCAGTGGAATTTAGCTCTAGAGATAGTGGCCATCATCAGTGGAAGTTAGTTGTAGGAACAGTGGCCATCATCAGTGGAAGTTAGCTGTATGGACAGTGGCCATCATCAGTGGAAGTTAGCTGTAGTGATAGTGGTCATCACCAGTGGAAGTTAGCTGTATGGACAGTGGCCATCTTCAGTGGAAGTTAGCTGTATAGACAGTGGCCATCATCAGTGGAAGTTAGCTGTGTGGACAGTGGCCATCAACAGTGGAAGTTAGCTGTAGTGATAGTGGACATCAACAGTGGAAGTTAGTTGTAGTGATAGTGGTCATCACCAGTGGAAGCTAGCTGTATGAACACTGGCCATTATCATTGTAGTTTGTTGTAGGGACTGGCCATCATAAGTGGAAGTTAGCTGTAGGGATAGTGGCCACTGTCAGTGGAAGTTAGTTGTATGATGGTGGGCATTATCAGTGAAGTTAGCTGTAGGGACAGTGACTAGTGTCAGTGGAAGTTAACTCGAAGAACAGTGGCCCTCTAAAGTGGAAAGTAGCTGTAGGGACAGTGGCCATCATCAGAGGATGTTGATTGTAGAGATAGTGGCCATCTTCAGTGAAAGATAGCTGTAGAGACAGCAGCTATTATTAGAGGAAATTAGCTGTCGGGATTGTGGCTATCATCAGTGGAATTAGTTATAGGGACAGTGGTCATCATTAGTGGAAGTTAGCTGTAGGAATGGTGGACATTATTAGAGGAAGTTAGCTCTAGGGATACTGGCTATCGTGAGTGAAAGTTAGCTGTAGGGATAGTGGCCATCATCAGTGGATGTTAGCTGTAGGGACAGTGGCCATCATCAGTGGATGTTAGCTGTAGGGACAGTGGCCATCATCAGTGGATGTTAGTTGTAGGGATATTGGCATTCATCAGTGGAAGTTAGCTATAGGAACTGGCCATCATGAGTGGAACTTAGTTGTAGGGACAGTGGCCATTGTGATTGGAAGTTAGCTGTAGGGATAGTGGCCATCATCAGTGGTAGTTAGCTGTAGTAACTATGTCCATTGTCAGTGGAAGTTAGCTGTAGGGGTAGTGGCCATAATCACTTGAAGTTAGCTGTAGGGACTTTGGCCATCATTAGTGGAAGATAGCTGGAGGGACAGTGGCCATCATCAGTGGAAGTTAGCTGTATGGACTGTGGCCATTATCAATGGAAGTTAGTTGTATGATGGTGGGCATTATCAGTGTAATTAGCTTTAGGGACAGTGACCATCATTAGTGGAAGTTAGCTTTAGGGACAGTGACCATCATTAGTGGAAGTTAGCTGTTGGGACAATGCCCAGCATCAGTGGAAGTTAACTGTATGGACATTGGCCATCATCAGTGGAAGTTATCTGTAGGAACAGTGGCCATCATAAGTGGAAAGTACCTGTAGGGACAGTGGCCATCATAAGTGGAAAGTAGCTGTAGGGACAGTGGCCATCATCTGAGGAAGTTTATTGTCAGGCCAGTGGACATCATTAGAATGAGTGTGCTGTAGGGATGGTAGCCTTTATCAGTGGACGTTGTCATGTTCTGTGCATTTAACTTTAGTTCGTATGAGGGCAGAGTAGGGGTATCCTTAGCTGGTAGTTGAAGGTTAAAGTTAATTTATTTATATAAACACAATAAACATTTTGTTATACTGTTCTGTGTTTTTAATACTATGTAGTGTACATATACTGTTTTTTTTAATGCTGTATACACTACCTGTTTTAATGTTATGTTTGTGTTTAATGCTGTACAGATAGACTTTTATTTATGATCTCTATTTATTATATTTAGCTATGACGATGGTGATGTTCTAAGAACACTTCCCTATTTACAATAAAGATCTTGCATGAATGATGGCTATTGTCTGGCCAAGCTCGGTGATAAGTTGAAAATTGTACAAGTATCCCTTGTTTAACAATTTCCTTCCTGAAAACCTCTTGTTAATGCGAAATAATTGCTAAATGAGGGATAATGAGAAATTATATTCTAAATGAGGAATAATATCTGTGGAGATGACATAAAATTGTGAAGCAGTCTCCGACTAGCCACCCAGTAGCACTCCATGCGGGTGAGGCTGAGCTTTGAGCTATGTTATTGTTCAATACCTAATTTTGGGTAGACATTTTTATTTTTTTATTTTTTTAGTGTTACATGCAACATAATCGTTCATATAAAATATGCAAAAAACTAAAAAAATTTAGAAAAGATTAACATAAGGTCAAGCACATAAAGAGAATAAACATTGCTTACGTTTGCAGAAATTGGTGTCGGATCATGGGAAGGGAAGATAGTTGTGGTATCCAACATCGAGCTATGTTAGTGTTCTTTTTCAACTCTTTATTTTGGGTGTTGTGACTTACAAGTTATTGAGTGCTGTATGGACTGTTCATTACCCTGTACAGTCATGCGTCACTTAACGTCCTAGATACGTTTTTGGAAACGTGACGTTAACTGAATTGGACGTTCTCCGAACATCACACTGTGAACTTTGTATTTATACTTACTTGTATGTGGAATATTGCAGTGTACTTGTACACTACACAGGAAATCAGGTTAAAAGTACTGTACTGTACACTACAATAGCCAAGAAAACATAAACCAGTAACATAGGTATTTCTTATATCTATCAAAACATATTATGGATATATAGTTACTGTACTGTATCATCATACGCCTGGCAGCACAATCTATAAGAACATGCGATGCATGCATGAGCTCGCCCGCCCTAAGGCCACTTATGTCCGCTACGTCCCTTTGTCTGAACGGGTTTTTTTTTTTATCCCCACTATTTTCATGGGCCACGGACGTATATGCGATCGGACATTGTTCAGACGGACGTAAAGCGACGCATGACTATATTATGCTGATATTGTGTTAAGTGAGTGAAATTTGTAATAATGTCGGGAAAGTGTACTGCTGTTTCGCCTTCCTCATCAGTGAAGGCCAAACTCACCCACAAGTCCTTGAGTTTGGAGGTGAGGCTTGACATTATACGGCATCATGAGAGTGGTGAAGGTGCAAACTTCATTGCAAAAGTACTTGTCCTTGCACAATAATGTGCAGTCTACGGTGTCGACCATCACTAAGAAGGCACCTGCACTGAAGGCCACCATTGAGGACGGAGCCAATGCCAATAGGATCACAAGGATATGTGATCGAATCCTGGAGGACATGTAGCGGCTTCTCCAACTATGAACTGAGGATCAGACTCAACGCCAAATGCCTCAATCAACCATCACCATCATGGCCAAGGCGTTGGCTCTATGGGAAGACCTGAAGGATGCGAGCCCAGGGAGTATTACTGTCAAGTCATTCATGGTCATTTCAGGGTGGTTTAAGTGGTTTAAGGTGAGAGTGAATCTTTTTAATTTATGCCTGATAGGTGAAGCAGCCAGTGCTGATGAGGTGAGTGCTCGGGCTTTCCCAGAACACCTCAAGACAAGGATCAAGGTGAAAGGATAACTCCCAGCAAGTCCTCAACATTGATGAAACTGGGCATTTCTGGAAGAAAATGCCTTCCACAACATTGGTTGTCAAGAAGACTGCATCAGGATTCAAGGCAGCTAAGGACCATCTCACTCTACTTGCTGAGGGTGACCTGAAGCTCTAGCCGATGCTCGTCTACCATGCCGAGAACCCCAAAGCGCTGAAAGGTCACATTAAGGAACATCTTCCCTTCATTAGGTACTTTAAATCCCAGGCATGGGTGACCACTGTGCTGTGCCAAAGCTATGTGGTTGGCTACCTCTCCAACTGGCTCAAGGAGTATGTTGTCAGGAAACACATTGCCAATAAATTTCTCTTGATCTTAGATGATGTCCCTTTGCACCCTGCCAGTATGGAGGATTGGGCTGACAACAGTGAGGTGATGTTACTCTTGCCTAACACCATTTCACACATCCAACCCATGAATCAGGACGTCTTCGCCACCTTCAAGGCATATTATCTGCAACGTGTGATGCAGCAACTCACCACAGAAACAGATGGAGAGGACAAGCCAACCATCAAAGAGTTTTGGCACAACATTAGGAAGGTGATTGACAACATCATTGTATATTATGGAATGAGGTGAAAACATCAACACTGAGCAGTGTGTGGCATAAAGTTTGGCCTGAGTGTGCATGGTTTCACTGGGTTCAAGAGGGTGGAGGATATTTATTGTAACATTATGGCCCTGTTGCATTAGGCTGGGTTTGATGAGGTCAACCAGGAATATGTGACTGAGCTTTTCAGCAGTCACACTGAGGAGCTTAGCAATGAGGACCTCATGAACCTGGAACAGCAGCAAGCAATAGAAGAGGAGGAAGTTGAGTCAGAGGAACCTGTCAAGTTCCTCAGTATGGATATGTTACAGCTAAACTTCTCCCTTATTGATGAAGCAGTTGTCAGTTTCTCTGAATATGATTGAAACCAGAGTGCAGAGGTGAAATGTTTGGTGGAGAGAGATATCAAGTGCTACAGTGACCTCTACATAGAAAATTGACAGAAAGACGTCAGGTGCTTATCACCAAGTTCTTGAAGCCAAAGCAACACCCAATGATGCCACAGTCATCACTCGCATCCAGTATTTTCTACCTCAGGCTTCACCCACTTCAAGCCTAAAGTTGTCACTCTGCCACCCACCCAAGACAGTGCAGACTCTCCAGCCTCATTTTTTGACTCTGAGTGACAGCCCAAATAACAGTAGTCCTCCAGTCTTGGAGAGACACATGATGACTTTGGTTCTAACATGGACTTGGTGAATGTTACTTTTCCCTTGTTTCGCCATATGGCATTCTTTTCACTATGCATGGGACACGAGACAGCTAACAGCTGGAAGATCTCCACGCTGCTCCTTGCTTCCCTCCTCCGCCCTGTCAGCTAACTGCTGACCATGTAAGAACTGATTACCCCATTTATGTTTTTATCATATGATGATTATTTTTTTAATTTTTTTTGCACATTCCGTTTGAACAATCATGTGTGCATGTAACAAAGTAAAATAAAATGAAACTACGAGTTGAATAACAGCTCACAGCTATCAAACAAGGAGGTACTACTGCCTGAAAAGATATTGGAAGCATAATGTCTTGTCTAATGGTAGATCCCTGCTGCCAAATGGCATCACAAAAATTGTGACCATGTCCCAGGTTGCTGATCTGACTTAATGCCTCATTTACACACAATTGCAGGGTCTTAATTGTTTCTCTTACTATTGACAACACAACATACATATATTTCTCACTATTGTTATTTTTATTTTTTGTTTTTGTATTTATTTATGGATCTTTATTATTACAGGGGATAATATTATTATTTATAATTGTTTTAATTTATATTATCATTATTATTATTTTTATTATTATTATTATTATTATTATTATTATTATTATTATTATTATTATTATTATTATTATTATTTTCTTTTATTATACAGTGGTCCTTCGGTTAACGAACACAATTCATTCCAGAAGGTCGTTCGTTAACCGAAAAATTCGTTAACCTAAACCATTGTTTCAATGGGACTTTGGGTAATTGGTTCCAGCTCACCGAAAATTACATGCAAACTAAAAATAAATGCAGTAAAGTACACTTACTTTGAGGTGTGCATGTAGAAGGCTCCTGGTTGATGATGATGGGAATTAGAAGTGAGGGTGGAGGAGAAGGGACAAGAGAAGGCAGTGGGGTGGAAGAGAAATCACCCCATGTTTCATGCTGCCATTTCCCCCATAAAATTTTAAGTTCACTTGGTGTAATTCAAGATTATTTTCTTTAAGTCAACACTGCACTGCACTATATATTGTCAATATGTAAAATAAATTTCAGAATGATCAATAATTGTACAGTGATCCCTCGGTTAACGAGCGCCTCGGTTAACGAAATTTTGGTTAACGAATTACCTTCCATAACATTCTTCACTTCGGTTAAAGAGCAAACCCTCGGTAGCGAATTCCTTACGAGCTCCCCTCAACATGTTTTCGCTTGCTCACTAGCTGTAGTATTAGTCCACCAATACAGTAATCGGTTCTATGGCTTATATTCCTTACCATTTTAGTAAATATCAAGAAGGTTGTATTATTCAATAGTTTCAAAAGTCTTATATTAAAATTTTTAGTCATTTTAACAATTATTCAACATAATTGAAGTGCAGGAAACTAGTTTTTAGTGTGCCAAACAGCCACTCAACACACCAAACAGGTGTCAGTCTCTTGTCTCTCTTCAGTGGAGGTAACATCTTGCTTCAGACTCTCTTCAACATAAACTATTTTTTCTGTTTTTACAGTGAAATTTTTGGTCATTTTGAAATTTATTTTACATATTGATGATATATAGCACAGTGCAGTGTTGATTTAAAGAAAATATTCTTTATTTACAGCAATTAAACTTAAAATTTTAGTGTTGAAATTGTTTTTGAATCCAGCATGGGTCCCAAGAAATCCAGAAAAGCGATTTCAATCCGGGTGAAACAGGAAATTATTAAGAAACATGAAGGAGGCATTAGAACAAATGTGCTTAGCAAAGAATATGGCATGTTGACATCAACTGTGTCAACAATTCTTTCACAGAAAGACAAATTCAAGGAAGTGAAAGTGAGACACAAATCTACCAGAGTGTTTAAAGGTAGATGCCTAATAGCAGAAACAGAGAGGTTACTTCTCATTTGGATCAGGGAAAAAAATGAAAGGTGATTCAGTTTCTACAGAATTTATTTGTGAAAGAGTCGGGGAGATTTACGAACATTTAAAGGCAGATCAACCTGGTTCTTCAGGCACAGAGTTTGAAGACTTTAGGGCCAGCAAGGGCTGGTTCGAAAAATTTAAGAAAAGAAGTGACATTTTTAGTGTTGTTAGGCATGGTGAGGCTGCCAGTGCTGATAGGGAAGGAGCAGCAAAATTTTTAGTGGACATTAAAGAATTGGTGGATGAAGAAAATTATCTTCCACAGAAAGTGATCAATGTGGATGAAACTGGGCTGTTCTGGAAAAAAATGCCCAAAAGGACATTCATCACCAGAGATGAAGCCTCTTTACCTGGGCATAAACCCATGAAAGACCGTCTCACTCTATTCCTTGATGCCAATACTTTAGGGGATTTCCGACTGAAGCCTATACTTGTCTACCACTCTAAGAACCCCAGGGTGTTCAAGCAACAAAAAGTGGTAAGAGGACAGCTTGGGATTTATTGGAAGTCCAACCGTAAGGCATAGGTAACAAGACAGCTCTTTAATGAATGGGCTGTTGAGGTGTTTTGCCCTTCTGTGAAGAGCTACCTAACCACCAATAAATTCCCTTTAAAGACTCTTCTCCTTATGGATAATGCCCCTGGTCATGACCCTCAACTTGCCAGCACTTTGGAGTCTCAATTTGACTTTGTCAAAGTGTTGTTTTTGCCTCCCAACACTACATCAATCATACAGCCAATGGACCAGAATGTGATCAGCAACTTTAAGAAGCTGTACATGAAGAAAATGTTCAGGAGGTGTCATCAGGCAACTTCCACTGATCCTGAACTAACACTGGCACAGTTCTGGAAGACACAATTTAACATCCTGGAGGCTGTAAAATTGATTGTGTCCTCATGGTGAGAAGTCTCCACTAGATCACTCAATTCTGCATGGAAAGCACTGTGGCCAACAGCAGTCCATGATTTTGAGGGATTTGAGGAAGAAGCAGAGTTGGACCAGGAGATTGTGTCCATTGGTCAGTCATTGGGCCTTGAAGAGGAGGAGGATGATGTGGAAGAGCTTGTGATGTTTCATGAGCAGGAACTTACTCCTGATGACTTGCAGCAACTGGATGAGATGTTAGAGGCTGACAGTGGTGAGGAGGAAAAGGAAAGTGATGACCATATGTCTATGTCAGATTTGGAAGATGATGTTCATTACTGGGAGAAGTTCAGAAAACTGGCTTCAAGGCACCCTAATATGGAAAAAGCAGAACTTGCTTTGTGTAATGTTGAGGACACAGTGGTCTCCTTCTTCAAACATCAGTTAATGATGAGGATGAGAGATGCCCCACAAACAAAAATTGACAGTTTTTTCACTAAAAGGCAGTGGGAAAAAGATGCTAGCCCTCAGCGTTCCACTTCAAGAAGGAGAGAGGATGTTCCTGCTGGAGAATCTGTCAGTCCAGAGGTTCCTGACATTTTCATGGAAGGTGACTCACCTAAGAAGTAGTAAAATGCTTCTCCACCCCCACTTCCTTCTCTTCTCCCTTCTCCTCCACCTCCCACTTCAAATTCACATCAGCATCATCATCCAGGAGCCTTCAACATACACACCTCAATGTAAGTGTACTGTACTACCTTTTTTTGTTGACTTTATGCAATTTTCGGTGAGCTGGAACCAATTACCCAAAAACCCATTGAAACAATGGTTTCGTTTAACAAATTTTTCGGTTAACAAGCAACCTTCTGGAACGAATTGTGCTCGTTAACCGAGGGACCACTGTACAGTGAGTTCTGCTATAATGCGTGTTTTGATAACGCGAATTTGCTCTAACTCGATTTATGAATTAGGAACGATATTTGTATAACACGAGCGCTTGTTTGCTATAACGCGATTTTTTCTTACTATTTCTCCAATTTTGTGGTATTAACTGTGAATATGGTAAAGAAGAATATCTCCAAGAAGCGTTCTGGTGGTAGAATTCCCGGTGATAATCGTAAAAGAAAGGATATAACACTTGAAGAGAAGCTCGATTTTATCAACCTCAAAATCACCCTTCTCCCCCATCAAGTTACATTCATATTTTTTCAAGGTAAAGTGTTACATTTACTGTATGATTTCATTATTAGATATGAATGTAACATTTATTTAGACTGTGCTATCCTTTGTGTTAGGCTAACTACTAAATTTTTTCGATTTCGAGTAATCTGCACCTAACCCCATTTTCTCCATAAGCCCTGTTATTTCTATTACGCGATTTTCTATAACATGATATTTTACAAGAACACAATTATCGCGTTATAGCAGAACTACCTGTGCTGTAAAAACGTAAAAATAGTTTATGTTCAAGAGAGTCTCAAGCAAGATGCTTCCTCCACTGAGCAGAGACACAAACTGACACCATTCTGGGTGAGTCAAGTGACTGTTTGGCGTGCAAAAAATAGTTCTCTGTACTTCAATTATGTTAAATAATTGTTAAGATGACTAAAAAATTTAATATAAGACTTGGAAAGTTATTGAATAGGACAACCTTCTTGATATTTACTCAAATGGTAACGAATTTAAGCCCTAAAACCGATTACTGTATTGGCGGACTAATACTACAGCTGGTGAGCAGGCAAAAACATGTTGACATGATTTCGTAAAAATTTCTATAACCGAATTGAAGATTTTTACAGAAGGTAATTCGTTAACCGAAGCGTTCGTTAACCGAGGGATCACTGTAGTTGTTCTTTATTTTTAAATAATTTTATTAATTTTATTATTATTATTACAGTAGTTCCCCGATTTACGCGGTCAATTGAACCCACAGGGTACCGCGGAAAGTGAAAACCGCGTAAAGTGAACAACAGAACATGGGATTAATTCCAATAGAGACTTGCCCGACCCCCAAACTCCAGCTTTTCTGACACAATACCTATGTTGTAGTAAAAAGAACATCTAAATTTTATGATGGTATGCTCACACAATTAATATTTAAGAGAAATACAGTCGCCAGGTTAATGTCCATTCAAATAATGGACTCAAATCCCCCCCCCCTCTTCCCAGCTCACTAGCTCCTACCTCTCCGAGAAATGTTAACGTTTAGTTATAAATAATACCTCAGACTAAAGTTAGGATAATATAATTGACATTTCTGGATTCCTTGCAGATCAGGGAATATTTTGAATGTAAACTTCATATATTTTGCACAAGATAAAATTTTTGCTTTGTGTAAACCAAATTATTACATTAGATCTAAAATTTGTATGTCTTATGCAAAATCCATGATGTTTATATTCAAAATGATCATCATATTGTAAGAATTCCAGCAATGTAAATTATATTCTGGTCGAGTAATTTGTATGAATTTTATGAGCTAAAACAAATATCTTCAGTTAATAAAAAAAAAAATAATCTTCACGACACTATCTGTCAAAGTACCCCACCTTGCCTCCCCCCCCTCCTCACACCAGCTGGGTCGGTCAGTCCCAACCCTCCCCCCCACCCCCCACCTTCCTTCCCTACCAGAGAAATGTTGGGAGAAAATACTAGATTTTAACTTTTAGTAATAAATAATACCTCAGACTAAAGTTAGGATAATTTAATTGACATTTCTGGATTCCTTGCAGGTCAGGGAATATTTTGAATGTAAACTTCATATATTTTGCACAAAAGATAAAATATTTGCTTTGTGTAAACCAAGTTATTACATTAGATTAAAATTTGTTTGTCTAATGCAAAATCCATGATGTTTATATTCAAAATGATCATCATATTGTAAGAATTCCAGCAATGTAAATTATATTTTGGCCGGGTAATTTGTATGAATTTTATGAGCTAAAACATATATCTTCAGTAAATAAACAAAGAAATATTCTTCAAGGACACTATCTGTCAATCAAAATACTCTGCCCTAGCTGGGTCAGTCCCTCCCTCCCTACCCCCCACCCCCCACCTTCCATCTCTACCAGAGAAACTTTGGGAGAAAATAGTATATTTACATTTTTAGTAATAAATAATAACTCTGACTAAAGTTAGGATAATATAATTGACATTTCTGGATCCCTTGTAGGTCAGGGAATATTTTGAATGTAAACTTCATATATTCTGCACAAAGGATAAAATATTTGCTTTGTGTAAACCAAATTATTACAGTAGATCTAAAATTTGTATGTCTAATGCAAAATCCATGATGTTTATATTCAAAATGATCATCATATTGTAAGAATTCCAGCAATGTAAATTATATTCTGGCTGGGTAATTTCTATGAATTTTATGAGCTAAATAAAAAAAAAAAAAATTATACTTCACCGCGTATATGAGTAGATGAGATGCACCGCGGAAAGTGAAAGTCCGGTTCTGGCAAGGTACCGCGTAAATGAGAAATCGCGGAAAGTGAAACCGTGTAAAGCTGGGTAATACTGTACTATTATTATTATTTTCTTTTATTATAATTGTTATTTATTTAATACATTATTATTATTATTATTATTATTATTATTATTATTATTATTAATATTATTATTATTATTATTATTATTATTATTATTATTATTATTACAGTTGGTCCTCACATTAAGCGGTCCCGCAATCCGCGTTTCACCGTTACCGCGGTGCCTTGCCAGAACCTAACATTTTCACATTTCGCGGTCTTGAACGCCATTCCGCGGAGAGTGTCCTGCGCGACGCTATTTTTAGATTTGCCCCACGCGCCACCCGCCCGTCTTCCTGCCTGCCTCTCCCTCCTCCTCCCTCCGCTTGGGCAAGCGGCGCGGTAAGGTTGCACAGTGTGTGTCTTTGTTGCGTTATCACTGACGTCATATGACATATCAGACCTGTGATTGGCCATGCATCCCTACCCCCCTCTGCAGCTAGCTGTAATTGGCTTAAAGTATTATGACGTGTCCACCCGGGGGAGGGAGGGAGGGAGGGAGGAGAGACGACGCTTGACCTAGCCGCGACAGTTTCATCCCTCAAGGCCACTCCGTGTTATCGCGCATCCATTGTTCCGTAAAATGGCTTCCGCCGGACCACCACCCCCAGAGAAAAACCTTTCCTTACCTGGACCCAGCGTCAGCAAAGCATAACAGATTTCTTCACCCGCAACCCACCACAGCCAGCCCAAGCCAGTGATAGTGACAGTGAAGTTGACTTTGAGGGATTTGTCAGGGAAGCCCTGACAACTGTAAGTGACAGTGATGATGATTCACCTAGTAATGGTGATTCACCTGAGGGCCAGTAATCTGCCCTCTGCCTCGGAACCAGCCTCCATCCCCGTATGCCGACCCATCTCTTCTACTACCGTAAGTGTTCCACAAAATTTTTCGTTTTTTAACCTATTCTTTATTTTTCCTATGTTAACCTTTATCTTTCCTAACCTAACCTCTTCTATATTACTTGTTTTTTCATACCACCATAAAGTTAAGATAAAATTTTTACTACAACATAGTTGTGTGTCGTCAAAAAGTGGAGTTTGGGGATCGGCCTGGACTCCATTTCAATTAATCCCATATGTTATGTTGTTCACTTTACGCGTTCCTCACTTTCCGCGGGACCCTCTGGGTTACATTAACCGCGTAATGTGAGGACCAACTGTATTATTATTACAGTCAACCCTCACTTTACGCGGTCCCACATTCCGCGTTTCCATGTTTACACGGTTCCCTGCCAGAACCCGGGATGCTCACATTCCGCGGTGCGTGTACCCCTTTACGCGGGTGAAGTATAATTTTTTTATTTAGCTCATAAAATTCATACAAATTACCTGGCCAGAATATGATTTACATTGCTGGAATTCATACAATTTGATGATCATTTTGAATAAAAACATCATAGATTTTGCATTAGACATACAAATTTTAGATCTAATGTAAGTATTTTGTTTACTCTGAGTAAATATGTTATCTTTTGCGCAAAATATATGAAGTGTATATTCAAAATATTCCTGGTCTTGCAAGGAATCCAGCAATGTCAATTATATTATCCTATAGTCTGAGGTATTATTTATTACTAAAAGTTAAAATCTAGTTTTTTCACCCAACATTTCTCTGGTAAGGAGGGAAGGTGGGGGGTGGGGGGGAGGGTTGGGACCGACCGACCATCTAGCGTGGTAAGAATATTTTTTTTTTTATTAACTGAAGATATTTGTTTTAGCTCATAAAATTCATACAAATTACCCGGCCAGAATATAATTTACATTGCTGGAATTCTTACAATTTGATGATCATTTTGAATATAAACATCATTGATTTTGCATTAGACATACAAATTTTAGATCTAATGTGAGTATTTTGTTTACTCTGAGTAAATATGTTATCTTTTGCGCAAAATATATGACATTTATATTCAAAATATTCCTGGTCTTACAAGGAATCCAGCAATATCAATTATATTATCCTAACTTTAGTTTGAGATATTATTTATGACTATACCTTAAAATCTAGTGGTTGTCCCCCAAAAATTTCTCAGAGAGGGAAGAGCCAGCAAGTGTAGTGTGAGAAGAGGGGGAGGGAGTCGAGTCCATTATTTGAATGGACATTAGCTTGGCGACTGCATTTCTCTATTTCTCTTAAATATTAATTGTGTGCATGTACCATCATAAAATTAAGATGTTATATTTACTACAACATAGGTATTGTGTCGGAAAAAGTGGAGTTTGGGGGTCAGCCGGTCTCTATTTCATTTAATCCCATATGTTATGTTGTTCACTTTACGCGTTTCTCACTTTCCGCGGTACCCTGTGGGTTGAATTAACCGCGTAATGTGAGGTTTGACTGTATTATTATTATTATTATTATTATTATTATTATTATTATTATTATTATTATTATTATCATTATCATTATCATCGTCGTCGTCAATAATAATAATAATAATAATAATAATAATAATAATAATAATAATAATATACTATTCTATTCTATTCTATTCTATTCTGTTCTATTCTATTCCATTCCCCCAGGCCTTGATGTGGGTCATTATATGACCTCTGCCCGGGTGGGCTAATGCCCGTTAAAAAAAAAACAACAAGAACAACAACAACAACCTCACCTGCCCTGAGTGCTACTGTGTGGCGAGTTGGTCCTTTGGCAACTGAGCTCCACAATTTTGTGCCATATCCACAGATATTATTCCTCATTATCCCTCGTTCAGGATGTTATTTCTCGTTTCTATTTATTTAGCGATCATTTCATTCAGAGACACATCCCTATCGCTAAACGATGGATGCCTGTAAGCGCCATGAGTGTTTCTCTTTGTATTTTTCCTTTATTTTGAAGCCAAATTACAAATTAAATATTGTATTTTTTCTATTATTTAATACTGTGTGCTATGTTATTTATGATGAAACATACACCGTAAGTAGCTAATCATACGAAAATATAATAATGAATAGATAAAAACAGACTGGCTAATGAGCAAGGCCAGTCCTCCCCTCCCATCTTCAGCACGCTTACACATTACCTGTCATCTCGTACCTGTTAGCCATCTTTAGGTACAGTATACAGTATATCAAATCTGATTTGACCATTGAATAGTATTGGTCCCAGCCTCTAGCCAAGCTGTGAGCTGCATTATTGTTATTTTTCACATTGTATTTTCAGTTCAGTATATGTAATTTTATTTATTATTTTTGTTTTTCTCTTTTATTTTATTTTTTTTTTTGCCTCTGTTACATGCACATGCAATCGTTAATACAGAATGTGCAAAAGATAACAAATAAAATAATAATTATCATAAGGTAAGAAAACAAAAAGGGATTAAGCATTTATCACCTGTGTGGAAGCTACCACAAGAGAGTGAGAGGGTGGGTGTGACATTCCCTCATGGCTCTACTGTCTTGTACTAGTGGCAAGATTGCCAAATGTGAGTGCAATTTTTTTACTTTTTATTTATTATTATTTTTATTCCTCACATTTACTGGTACATACTGTACAGTATACTGTATATTATTTTATGTACTGCATACAAAGAATAGCTTCTTCCACACACAAAGCATCCTCTGGGCCACGTGATACATTTCAACTGCTTAGCCTGGCAGTCGCAGGATGGGCAGAAATCCTCACTCATGCCTTCCCGTATGATAATGTACCAAAGTTAAACAGTATTTTATTAACAAAATTCAAATGTTAGGTAGTAAATTAAAGTAATTATGTTTTATTTGTCATTAGTTAAGTAGGTTTTGCTCTTGTTTGTGAACTTATTTAATGTATTTTGGGCATAATATTGGGGTGTTTTTGTCATTGGTGTACCTGAACCCTATTTTACTCATTTGTTTTTCTATTCAAGATACAAGAATTCACCTATTGAATGTTTATTTTTTTTTAACCCAAAACATTGGTATCTCAAGGAATACCTGTATTGTAGTTGTCTTTAATGCTATACTGTATATACATGACAGTAAAACCTCGATAAATTGGACTTTAATATATCAGAACTTGCTTTTTTCGGATTATGAGATGCTCTGGTCACCAGAAGTACTTAAAAAAAAGCCATGTTATATGAAATTGGAAAATTAATATAAAAATCTTATGAAATAAACAACACTTACTGAATACTGTTAAGGTGGAGACTGGTGGTAGAAGCGGTACCATTCTTGCCTCGCAAGCCAGATGCCACGGGTTCGATTCCCTGGCCGGTGGAAGTTGTTTGGACTTACTTCCTAGCCCCCGTTAGTCCCTGTTCACCTAGCAGTAAAGTAGGTACCTGTTGTAAGTCGAAAGTTGCAAATTCGTATTCAGGGAAAGTTGTTGGAGCTTCCAATAACTTGATGACATAAACCACTGACTCTTCAGGATTTACGCCCTTAACTCATGAGACATAAAGGCAAGCATGAACTCAGCATACTTCCCTGTTGGGCGCTGTAAGCGCTTCTGTGCTTCACCTTACACAAGGATGTAGGGGAGTGCCCAATAAATAAATAAAAAAAAATACTGTTAAGTGGTCTAATTAGATTTGCTATAGGCCAACTGAGAAATAAGACACTTGAGTATGTAAACAGGCTGGGGCTGATCAGGTGTTGCTGCATTATCAAGTTTATTTACCGTTTCAGTGTTATATTCTCATATGATTAAACTCTTATGGTTTATCGTTCATCATGATTAATGTAACACCTTTAATAATAGAAAAAAATGCAATACTGTATGTAATTAGTAATATGACTTGAAAATAAAAGGATAAGGTGTATCAGAATGTTATTTACTCAAGATGCGTTCGTGTGAGAGCTTTCAGCAGACGACCAGCTTACACCAGGGGACACTATAACACACTGTGTAGTATTTGATATGCAGATACCTTCCTAAAAATGTTATTTACTACATTTCAGTGTTATATGATGGCTCAATTTGACAACAGTAAAGCCTCTGATAACAACGGTTCGACCAACAACTTTTCATATTTAAGACCCTAGTTAATTTAGGACCCAATTCAATTTACATCCTTATTTCATTCGTATTTGCGACCAAAATATAATAAAAATAAAATGAAAATACATTTTCATATGAATAATAGCTAAATCCCGATATGTATTATAAAAAAAAAGAATTACTGTAAAGAAAAAGAATACCTTGTGCAAAGCTGCTGCCTGGCTAATGAGTGGTAATGCGAATCGCCAGTAAACAACAGTCGGAGCTTGGCAGTCCCCTTGTTTTCACGCATTTGAACAGGAAGGAGAGAAAAACTTTCTCAGGTTTCTTATGATATTTTAGAGTCCATACTCAACATGAGCAAGAGAGTAAATAATGATAATCCGGGTTCAAAAGCTAAAAGAGAGCTTAGCCAAGAAACTAGATGTGTTAAAACGATATGAAAAAGGTGAGAGGGGTGTGGATATTTTGCGTGCTTTGGGAATGCCAGAATCAACAGTGAAAACTATCCGTAGAAATGGAGAAAAAATTAAGAAAGTGCTCTGTCTACAACTCCGTTAAGTGCAAATAAAGTTTGCCAAAGCAGGAGTGGGGTTATGGAAGAAATGGAGGGACTTTTAAGTACAGGTACTTCTCGACTTACGACCACCCAGACATACGACCGCCGCAGTCGTACAAAGAAAAAATCAAATTACGTATTTTCGAGTCGCTACGTTAGTGATCGTGCTGTGTACTGACAATTTTTTTTTTTTTGTAATTCCCTTTAAAATGGCTGGCAAGTGTAAAAGTGAGAGTTCTCGTGGTGCTGAGAAGAAAAAGAGAGACCCAGAAATTTATGTAAATCTACCCAAAAATACAGTTGAAAAAATTATACATTTTTAAAATGTTCTGTACTGAAATTTTTGTCTTGTGCAAAATATATGACATTTATATTCAAATTAATCACTATCTTATAAGAATTCCAGCAATGTAAATTATATTTTCCCCCGTCACTTTTATGACATTTTATAAGCAAAAAACAAAAACTCAATCTAAAAACTTTACTAGACCTTCGGTGCCAAATGTCAAACATGTCACTGTCACTTACCCCTCCTCCTTTCCCCCCCCCTCCCCCCTCCAGGGTTTGGTGGTTTAAGGCTTACAGTTTTTATCTTATATAATATCACAGACTAAAGTTAGCAGAATATAATTTGCATTGCTGGAATCCTTGCAAGACAGTGAATAATTTGAATATAAATGTCATATATTTTGCACTAGAGATAAAAACTTTAGTACATAAGTGTACTGTAGTACATTTTAGTAATGTAAAAAATTTTCAACTGTATTTTTGGGTAGAATTGCATAAATTTCTTCATTTATTTTTATTAATTTACATGCACACACCATACTAAAAGAAACGTAAAAGAAATAAATGACCTAAGTGCAAACGTGTACTGTACATTTACTAAATGATTAGGGTACTAAAATTTTTGTCAAGAGCAAATTATAGCTTGTTTATATTCAAATTAATCACTATCTTACAAGAATCCCAGCAATGTAAATCATATTTTCCCAGGTTGTTTCAGTGGCAATTTATAAGAGAAAAACTTAGTCACTCTTAAGGACTGATAAATAAACACACATTAGACCTTCGGCGCCAACTGTCAAACATATCACCTTACCTCCCCCACTCCCCCGCCCCTCCCTCCCTCTCCACCCATGGTGTTAGGCTTACAGTTTTTATCTTATATAATATCACGGACTAAAGTTAGGAGAATATAATTTGTATTGCTGGAATTCGTGCAAGACAGCGAATACAGGTTGACAACCCTTTATCCGAAATTCCGAAAACCGAAAAGCTCTAAAAACCGAAAGTTTTTTGTGGGGCATTTTTTTTTTTTTTTTTTTTTTTTTTTTTTTTTTTTTACAGGGATTATTAGCCCAGCCAGGCACAGATCACTGACCCACATCGGGGCCTGGGGGGCAAAAATGTGATAGTAATAATAATTATAATAATAATAATTATACATAGTAAATAAAATTTTTAATAATTATACACCAAAATAAAATAATAATGATTACAATAATAATAATAATAATAATAGAATATAATAATAAAATTAATAATAATAATAATAAAAATAATACTGTAATAATAAAATAATAATACAGTGGGGTATGGTATAACGAACGGATCCTACTACGAATATTCCTATAACGAACGGCTTTACCTATAAAATTGAGAATGCTATAACGAACGAAACTCCTACAACTAACATTATTTAAAAAAAAAAAAATTCTTTTTTTTTTTACTAATTTATTGTTTTTTTTTATTACAAGTATTAATATTATTCTTTATTTCAGGAGTTTAGATGCATATTTATGCACTTTTTAAAATTTTTTACAATTTTATATTATATTTTTCAGTGTTAAATGGTTGTATTTGGGGCCTGGAACAGATTAATCCTATAAGGAACGAATGCTATAACGAACAAGGTTCTAGAACCAATTAGATTCGTTATAGCATACCCCACTGTACAGTAAAGAAATACAAGAATGAAAAAAAGATCAAAAGTGAGAAACACGACCTAGACCTATGAATTATTATTATTATTATTATTATTATAATTTTTATTATAATTTAGACCCCCAGGTCCCAATGTGGGTCAGTGATCTATGCCCGGGTGGGCTAATAAACATAAAAAAAAAAAAAAAAAACCTAACCATTCTGAAAACCGAAAAATTCCGAAAACCGAAATGCCTCTGGCCCCAAGGATTTCGGATAAAGGATTGTCAACCTGTAATAAAAACGTCATATATTTTGAGCGAGATAAAAATAATCACCTGCATCACATTACAGTAGTGATTTAAGTATATATATGTACCTCGCGTTTCATACCAGCTGGATTCGGTAAAATGCTACTGACACAGAATTTCTTCACATCGGGAATGAAACAGTCATCAAACCAGGAGAGGGACAGTGTAGAGAACATCCACGCCTTACGTGCGGTCAGCCAGTGGACATTTAGCTTGGTCATGTCCATGCTCTTGTAGGCGTGCGGCTTGCGTGCTGTGTGGATCACCGATAACTTGGGCTTACAGGTACCGGAGACGTTGGTGGTAAACAGGACGGTGATGCGCTCCTTCTGCAACTTCTGGCCCCGAATCTTGCTGGCATTCTTCACAACGAAGATCTTGGAAGGTAGCTTTTTCCAAAAAAGACCAGATTCGTCCATGTTAAACACCTGGTCGTCGGTGTACTGTCCTTCCTCCATAATCTTACGTAAAAACTGAGGAAATTCCCAAGCCGCAACACGGTCAGCACTAGCTTCTTCACCACCAATGTTGATTTTGGTGATCTTGTTCCTCTTCTTAAACCTCTGGATCCACCCAGAGGAAGCATTAAAGGGTTTGGGCTCTGTAATTCCCATCTTTCGTGACACTGCAGCATACAGTTCATGTGCGTACTCCTTAGCTGAGCGCGTGTCCACCGTCATGTTCCCTCGCGCCTGACGCACCAAGTAGCTCACAAGTAATTTTTCTGTCTTGAGAAGCACCTGGTTGTGGAAATACTTGATCATAGAAGCACCTGTAGACTTTGTGATGTTCATGTGCTCCTTTATCTTGGCTGCATCCTTCTTAATTGTCCTGATCGTAGACTCATTAACACCATGCTGGCGCGCGAGATCAATCTGTCTTGTTCCTTTCTCCAACTCTTGTATGATCTTATACTCAATTTCGTAGCTTAAGGAATGTCATGTCTTGTTTGGCTTAGGGCAGCTGGGTCCAGGTAAGGAAAGGTTTCTCTCTGGGGGCGGTGGTTCGGCGGAAGCCATTTTACAGAACAATGGATGCACGATTACACGGTGTGGCCTGGAGGGATGAAACTGCCGCGGCTAGGTCAAGCGTCGTCTTTCCTCCCTCCCTCCCTCCCGCGGGTGGACACGTCATATTACTTTAAACCAATCACAGCCAGCAGCGGAGGGAGGTAAGGATGCATGGCCCAATTACAGTCCAATACGTCATATGACGTCACTGATAACGCAACAAAGACACACACTGCGCAACCTACTCGCGCTGCTTACAATACATGGCGGGAGAGATGGCGGGAGGTTTGGATCCAAAAATGGTGCGGCTTGCCAGCCGCTCTCCGCGTAAAGGGGTACACGCACCGCGGAATGTGAGCATTCCGGTTTCGGCAGGGTACCGCGTAAACGTGGAAACGCGGAATGTGGGACCGCGGAAAGCGAGGGTTGACTGTATACGCATTTGTTGGCTTTACTCTGTATGTACTTTTTCTGTGAGTTGGAACCAATTGTGTTTGCTAATCGAGGGACCACTGTATTATTTTCGCATTTTTGACTTACGACCAATTCGACTTCTGACCTGGTCGGTCCCTAACCCCGTTGTAAGTCGAGGACTGACTTGAAGACAAAATTGAAGACAAAAATCAGAAGCATATTGTGCACTATAATTATTCAAACAAAAGCCCTAACATTGTTTAATGATCTTAAAAATTCAAGTAAAAGGGAAAGTGCTAAAACAGAAAAGTTCAGTGCGAGTCAAGGCTGGTTTGCAAGGTTTAAACAAAGCCACAGATTACATAATTTAAAAGAGATGCAGCAAGTGGTGATTCATCTGCTGCTAATGCGTATCCAGAAGAACTACGCAAAATAATCGAGGAAGGCGGCTACTTGCCCAGTCATGTTTTTAACATTAATAAAACTGGACTAAAGTGGAAGAGAATGCCTTCCTGGACATTTATTTCCATGGAAGAAAAAGCTGCCCCAGGATTCAAAGCAGCCTAAGACTGTATCACAATCCTCTTGGGTGGTGATGCAGAAGGTGACTTTAAACTCAAACCTCTTGTTGTATATCACTCCGAGAATCCTAGAGCATTCAAAGGTGTGTGTAAACAAACTTTACCAGTAATTTGGCACTCAAACAGTAAAGCATGGATGACAATGACTCTTTTTGTTGATTTGTTCCAAAAATATTTTTGCCCAGCATTAAAGGAATACTGTGCCAAGAAAAACATAACACACAAGGCACTGCTTGTATTAGATAATGCTCCAGACCACCCAGCTCACCTAAATGAATTGTCTGAACATGTACAAGTCATTTTTCTTCCACCGAATACCATGTCCATGCTTTAACCTATGGACCAAGGCGTTATCTCATCATTTAAGGCCTATTATTTATGCCGTGCTATGTCTCAACTGATTGGAGAAACAGATGATGCTGGAAAGCCGTCCATAAAAGAATTTTGGCATGGATATCATATTCTAAAAGCTGTTTAAAACATTGGACAGTCATGGAAGGAAGTAACAGACGACAACATGAATGGTGTGTGGAGGAAATTGTGGCTGGAATGTGTAAAGACCTTTAAAGGTTTTGAAGAAACCATGCCAAACATTCAAAGAAATATTGTTGAGTTTGCCAAGCACATTGTAGGATTTAAAGAAGTTGATGAAGAGAATGTTCAGGAGCTGTTAAACAGTCACGGAGAAGACCTTGTAGTATGTTATGTTGTCTAGCACTCAGGATGGGATGGATGGAAACTCTAGGTGGTGGTATTCTTATATAAAATATATTATATACAAGACAGTCTGGTGCTGGAGATGCCATGTGGTGAGGAGCTTGTTCAGAAGACACGTTCAGTGAGTCGTGTGTTTGAGGAGATATCTGTGCAGGAGCTTTGTTAGTGGAGATGATGTGTGTTGCTGTCCTTCAGGTTGAATGAGAGCTGGAGGACAGCGAGGAGCTTGCTCGGAGGAGGTGTTGCCTGTTCAGGAACATAGGGTAGAATGAATCTCAATGGAGAGACTGAGAGCTTATATACACAGCAGCCGGAAGTAAACCCGTGGGAACTCGCCGGTTGCTTGACTCCGTTGCTAGGGTAGACGTAGCAGGTGGCGACCCCCCCCCCCCCCCCCTTCCAACAGCTCGCTGGTTGCTAGGATACTGTCGCATTGGAATGCGGATACGCAGTTGTAGGGGAGAGATCCACTACAACCTAACCAAAGGAGAACTTATACAACTTGAGCAAAAACACGACCTGGACCACAAACACACCAACAGATAACCCTACCTCATCTCACAAAGGTATGACTTAAGCATTTGGCAGAAGCATTTGCTCACATGGAGCAAGGGATGAACATATTATCTGAAGTGGATCCATTAGCAGAACGAGGTATTAAATAAACAGGGATGTGAAAAATGCATATGACCTCTACATAAAGATGTATAATGAGAATAAGAAAGCAGCTGTGCAAGGATCTTGAGACAATTTTATTATTCAAAGACCTAAACCATCAACTTTAGCTACACCATCAACTTTAGCTGCACCATCAACTTTAGCTACACCATCAACTTCAGCTACACCATCAACTTTAGCTACACCATCAACTTTAGCTACACCATCAACTTTAGCTACACCATCAACTTTAGCTACACCATCAACTTTAGCTACACCATCAACTTTAGCTGCACCATCAACTTCAGCTACACCATCAACTTCAGCTACACCATCAACTTTAGATACACCATCAACTTTAGCTACACCATCAACTTTAGCTACACCATCAACTTTAGCTACACCATCAACTTCAGCTACACCATCAACTTAAGCTACACCATCAACTTTAGCTACACCATCAACTTTAGCTACACCATCAACTTCAGCTACACCATCAACTTTAGCTACACCATCAACTTCAGCTACACCATCAACTTCAGCTACACCATCAACTTTAGCTACACCATCAACTTCAGCTACACCATCAACTTTAGCTACACCATCAACTTTAGCTACACCATCAACTTTAGCTACACCATCAACTTTAGCTACACCATCAACTTCAGCTACACCATCAACTTCAGCTACACCATCAACTTCAGCTACACCATCAACTTCAGCTACACCATCAACTTCAGCTACACCATCAACTTCAGCTACACCATCAACTTTAGCTACACCATCAACTTTAGCTACACCATCAACTTCAGCTACACCATCAACTTTAGCTACACCATCAACTTCAGCTACACCATCAACTTCAGCTACACCATCAACTTCAGCTACACCATCAACTTCAGTTACACCATCAACTTTAGCTACACCATCAACTTTAGCTACACCATCAACTTAAGCTACACCATCAACTTTAGCTACACCATCAACTTCAGCTACACCATCAACTTTAGCTACACCATCAACTTTAGCTACACCATCAACTTTAGCTACACCATCAACTTTAGCTACACCATCAACTTTAGCTACACCATCAACTTTAGCTACACCATCAACTTTAGCTGCACCATCAACTTTAGCTGCACCATCAACTTTAGCTACACCATCAACTTCAGCTACACCATCAACTTTAGCTACACCATCAACTTTAGCTACACCATCAACTTTAGCTACACCATCAACTTTAGCTACACCATCAACTTTAGCTACACCATCAACTTTAGCTGCACCATCAACTTCAGCTACACCATCAACTTCAGCTACACCATCAACTTTAGATACACCATCAACTTTAGCTACACCATCAACTTCAGCTACACCATCAACTTCAGCTACACCATCAACTTTAGCTACACCATCAACTTCAGCTACACCATCAACTTTAGCTACACCATCAACTTTAGCTACACCATCAACTTTAGCTACACCATCAACTTCAGCTACACCATCAACTTTAGCTACACCATCAACTTCAGCTACACCATCAACTTCAGCTACACCATCAACTTTAGCTACACCATCAACTTCAGCTACACCATCAACTTTAGCTACACCATCAACTTTAGCTACACCATCAACTTTAGCTACACCATCAACTTTAGCTACACCATCAACTTCAGCTACACCATCAACTTCAGCTACACCATCAACTTCAGCTACACCATCAACTTCAGCTACACCATCAACTTCAGCTACACCATCAACTTTAGCTACACCATCAACTTTAGCTACACCATCAACTTCAGCTACACCATCAACTTTAGCTACACCATCAACTTTAGCTACACCATCAACTTCAGCTACACCATCAACTTCAGCTACACCATCAACTTCAGCTACACCATCAACTTCAGCTACACCATCAACTTTAGCTACACCATCAACTTTAGCTACACCATCAACTTAAGCTACACCATCAACTTTAGCTACACCATCAACTTCAGCTACACCATCAACTTTAGCTACACCATCAACTTTAGCTACACCATCAACTTTAGCTACACCATCAACTTTAGCTACACCATCAACTTTAGCTACACCATCAACTTTAGCTACACCATCAACTTTAGCTACACCATCAACTTTAGCTACACCATCAACTTCAGCTACACCATCAACTTTAGCTACACCATCAACTTTAGCTACACCATCAACTTCAGCTACACCATCAACTTAAGCTACACCATCAACTTTAGCTACACCATCAACTTTAGCTACACCATCAACTTCAGCTACACCATCAACTTTAGCTACACCATCAACTTCAGCTACACCATCAACTTCAGCTACACCATCAACTTTAGCTACACCATCAACTTTAGCTACACCATCAACTTTAGCTACACCATCAACTTTAGCTGCACCATCAACTTCAGCTACACCATCAACTTTAGCTACACCATCAACTTTAGCTACACCATCAACTTTAGCTACACCATCAACTTTAGCTGCACCATCAACTTCAGCTACACCATCAACTTCAGCTACACCATCAACTTTAGATACACCATCAACTTTAGCTACACCATCAACTTTAGCTACACCATCAACTTTAGCTACACCATCAACTTCAGCTACACCATCAACTTAAGCTACACCATCAACTTTAGCTACACCATCAACTTTAGCTACACCATCAACTTCAGCTACACCATCAACTTTAGCTACACCATCAACTTCAGCTACACCATCAACTTCAGCTACACCATCAACTTTAGCTGCACCATCAACTTCAGCTACACCATCAACTTCAGCTACACCATCAACTTTAGCTACACCATCAACTTTAGCTACACCATCAACTTTAGCTACACCATCAACTTCAGCTACACCATCAACTTCAGCTACACCATCAACTTTAGCTACACCATCAACTTCAGCTACACCATCAACTTCAGCTACACCATCAACTTTAGCTACACCATCAACTTCAGCTACACCATCAACTTTAGCTACACCATCAACTTTAGCTACACCATCAACTTTAGCTACACCATCAACTTTAGCTACACCATCAACTTCAGCTACACCATCAACTTCAGCTACACCATCAACTTCAGCTACACCATCAACTTCAGCTACACCATCAACTTCAGCTACACCATCAACTTCAGCTACACCATCAACTTTAGCTACACCATCAACTTTAGCTACACCATCAACTTCAGCTACACCATCAACTTTAGCTACACCATCAACTTTAGCTACACCATGAACTTCAGCTACACCATCAACTTCAGCTACACCATCAACTTCAGCTACACCATCAACTTCAGCTACACCATCAACTTTAGCTACACCATCAACTTAAGCTACACCATCAACTTAAGCTACACCAACTTTAGCTACACCATCAACTTCAGCTACACCATCAACTTTAGCTACACCATCAACTTTAGCTACACCATCAACTTTAGCTACACCATCAACTTCAGCTACACCAACTTTAGCTACACCATCAACTTCAGCTACAACATCAACTTCAGCTACACCATCAACTTCAGCTACACCATCAACTTTAGCTACACCAACAACTTTAGCTGCACCATCAACTTTAGCTACACCATCAACTTCAGCTACACCATCAACTTTAGCTACACCAACAACTTTAGCTGCACCATCAACTTTAGCTACACCATCAACTTTAGCTGCACCATCAACTTTAGCTACACCATCAACTTTAGCTACACCATCAACTTTAGCTACACCATCAACTTTTGCTACACCATCAACTTTTGCTACACCATCAACTTTAGCTACACCATCAACTTTAGCTACACCATCAACTTTAGCTACACCATCAACTTTAGCTACACCATCAACTTCAGCTACACCATCAACTTTAGCTACACCATCAACTTAAGCTACACCATCTACACCATCAACATCAGCTACAGCATCTTTAGCTACAGCATCAGCTACACCATCTACTTCAGCTACACCATCAACATCAGTTTCAGCTTCAGCTACAGCATCAGCTACAGCATCAAATTCAGCAACTACAGGTTTAGTATCAGCTTCAGCAACAGCAATGGCAACATTATGGAAAGCTACAGCTTCAGCCAGAGTTGAACCTGATGACTTGGCAACTTCGTCGTCCGAGTAAAAACTCACACAACAACATTGACTGCCCTTATGTTTTCAACTTTACCACCACTCGTGAGTAGAATTTTTTTTTTATTCAGAAACATTAATTAAATTGTATATGAACAGTATTAAGTGTTACTTCTATATTCTTATGTACTGTAATGACGATATGTCTTCACATGTGCGCACTTACATACGTTGGCGTTGCGCAGTTTCACTTTTTTCTTTGCCATTTGTTACCACCACAGTAAGATAAACTGGGAGAGAGATTAAGAGAGGGATAACCACAATAAGATAAACTAGGCAAGAGAGAGAATAGATATAGTGTTGATGACAAATTTGCTGAGGTGTTTTAATACGAAACAGATGGCCCTCGCCTCAGGGCTGCGATTGCCCTCGACGGTAGTTTACCGATTTCTACAGGACAAAAAACATGTTGGTTCAGACCACTAGACCCTAAAACGTGAATGATCGTGAAGTATTAGTATCTTCTAAGAAACTCTAAATAACTTTAATAAGTATATTTATGTATTGTAATTTGATCATATTATACAAATTGTCTCCTGATCTATCAACAGTTGTAGAATGTGAGTTATATATAAGATGTTAACAGGCTTTGTACTGTATATTGAGATAACAGCATTTGTTATATGTGAATTGTTCTTTGACAGGTTTTGACCGAATTATATGGTACAAGTCAACTTTGAGGGCTTATTTCTCCAGCATCAAGCCAATAACGCTCCTATGTGGGTTAACGCCATTAGTGGTTAGCTACTTCTTTTGTTCCATTTATTAACATTAAATAACATTGCTTAAAACAACCATATTAATTTTTTTACATTAATTTTACTACAGCTACAACCAGGGTCTATTTTCTTCATTTTTATATATAGAACCAGTCGGTGTGTTTCAATATTCTACATATTATTAATGAATTGCATTGTTCATTTTGCACACATAAACAAAATTAATACAATGAAAAAGACATTCAGTAATAAACAATAATGAATATTTTGTACATAAGAGAAATGATGCAGATTACACGATTGTGCACGTATGAACATTGGCCTTCTGCTGTCTCACATTTTTCTTTACCATCAGTGGTTACTTCTACTGCACATTCATTAAATTATATTAATTAAAATCATTTTTTTGCATTAATTTTTTTTACATTATTTTTACTTCAGCTACAAAAAGTCTTATTTCCTTCAATTTCAGATGGAGAACCATCGTCCCAGTTGTAAACACTGAAGACAAAAATGGCGTCCCATCTCCTCTTGTGTGACTTCATATTATTATTCATTTATATTGTACAAGTATAAGGTGCATTAATAACCATTATTTAAAGACTATAGTTTTTATTTTTCATTATTTTTCCTTTGGGGGGGGGGGAGAGGGTAAAATACCACACAACATACAGTAAAGCCTCGAATAACGACGGTATTGTGTCCTCCAATATTGCCGTGTAAGGTAAATCATCATATCGTGGATCATTAATTACCATTAAAATAAAGCAATAATAATGTGATGTGTTCCCAAGTGTGACTTTTTCATTTCTTTTGTGTGGCTTTTTACCCTCTTTTACCCCCAAAACAATACAATTAATGATAATTGCAAACTATATTCTTTAAATAATGTTTATGAATGCACCTTATATAATATAAATCAATAATAATATGGTCACAGAAGAGGAGATGGGACACCATTGTTTTCGTTTGTGTTAACAGCCGGGAGTCCGGGACGATAGTTCTGAAGATGAAAATAAAGAAAATAAGACCCTGGTTGTAGCTGTAGTAAAATTAATGTAAAAAAACAAATGAATATATATGTTTTAAGTAATGTTGTTTAATGTTAATAAATGGAACAATAGAAGTAACTAATCACTAATGGCAAAGAAAAAAAAAAGAGATGGATTGGGAACGCCAACATATACGTGCGCATTTAAGGATGCCGCATCATTTATCTTTTTAAGAATACAGTGGTCCCTGGGTTAACGAATTACCTTCCATAAGAATCTTCACTTCGGTTTACAAAAAAATTCCGGTTTACGAATTCCTTACAAATTTTTCCCAACATGTTTTCGCTTGCGTTCGGCTGCTCACCAGCTGTAGTATTAGTCCGCCAATACAGTAATCGGTTCTAGGGTTTAAATTCGTTTCCATTTGAGTAAATATCAAGAAGGTTGTACTATTCAATAATTTTAATAGTTTTATATTAAAATTTTTAGTCATTTTTAACGGTTATTGAACATAATTGAAGTACAGGAAACTAGCTTTTAGCACGCCAAACAGCCACTCAACACACCAAGCTTGGCGTCAGTTTGTGTATCCGTTCAGTGGAGGGAACATCTTGTTTGAGACTCTTGAACATAAACTCTGTTTTCCATTTTTACAGTGAAATTATTGGTCATTTTGAAATATATTTTACATATTGATAATATATAGTGCAGTGTAGTATTTATTTAAAGAAAATATTCTTTATTTACAGCAATAAAACTTAAAATTTCAGTGTTGAAATCGAATCCAGCATGGCTCCAAAGAAATCGAGAAAATTTATTTCAATCCAGATAAAACAGGAAATAATAAAGAAACATGAACAGGGAATTAGAACAAATGTGCTTAGTGAAGACTACGGCATGTCGGCATCAACTGTGTTGACATTTCTTTCACAGAAAGACAAGTTCAAAGAAGTGAAAGTGAGAGACAAATCTACCAGACTGTTTAAAGGTAGATCATTGATAGCAGAAACAGAGAGGTTACTTCTCATTTGGATCAGGGAATAAAATGAAAGGTGATTCAGTTTCTACAGAATTTATTTGTGAAGGAGCCAAGGAGATTTACGAACATTTAAAGGAAGATAAACCTGGTTCTTCTGGCACAGAATTCGAAGATTTTCTGGCAAGCAAGGGCTGGTTTGAAAATTTTAAGAAAAGAAGTGACATTTTTAGTGGTGTTAGGCATGGTGAAGCTGCCAGTGCAGATAAAGAAGGAGCAGCAAAGTTTGTAGTGGACTTTAAGAAACTGGTGGATGAAGAAAATTATCTTCCACAGCAAGTGTTCAATGTTGACGAAACTGGGATGTTCTGGAAGAAAATGCCCAAAAGGCCATTCATCACCAAAGATGAAGCCTTTTTTCCTGGGCATAGACCCATGACAGAACGTCTCGCTCTTTTGCTTGGTGCCAATACTTCAGGGGATTTCCGACTGAAGCCTATGCTTGTCTACCACTCTGAGAACCCCAGGGTGTTCAAGCAACAAAAAGTGTTAAGAGGACAGCTTGGAATTTATTGGAAGTCCAACCTTAAGGCATGGGTGACAAGACAGCTTTTTAATGAATGGGCTGTTGAGGTGTTTTGCCCTTCTGTGAAGAGGTACCTAACCACCAATAAACTCCCTTTAAAGGCTCTTCTCCTTATGGATGATGCCTCTGGTCATGACCCTGAACTTGCCAGCACTTTGGAGGCTCAATTTGACTTTGTCAAAGTGTTGTTTTTGCCTCACAACATTACATCAATCATGCAGCCAATGGACCAGAATGTGATCAGCAACTTCAAGAAGTTGTACATGAAGAAAATGTTCAGGAGGTGTTATCAGGCAACTTCCACTGATCTTGAACTGACACTGGCACAGTTCTGGAAGACACAATTTAACATCTTGGAGACTGTAAAATTGATTGTGTCCTCATGGCGAGAAGTCTCCACTAGATCACTCAATTCTGCATGGAAAGCACTGTGGCCATCAGCAGTCCTTTATTTTGAGGGATTTGAGGAAGAAGCAGAGTTGGACATGGAGATTGTGTCCATTTGGTAGTCATTGGGCCTCGAAGTGGAGGAGGATGATGTGGAAGAGCTTGTGATGTCTCATGAGCAGGAACTTACTCCTGATGACTTGCAGCAACTGGATGAGATATTAGAGGCTGACAGTGGTGAGAAGGGAAGGGAAAGTGATGACCATATGTCTACTTCAGATTTGAAAGATGTTGTTCACTTCTGGGAGAAGTTGAGGAAACTGGTTTCAAGGCACCCAGATGTCGAAACAGCAGAACCTCTATTGTGTAATATTGAGGACAGAGTGGTCTCGTTCTTCAAAAATCAGTTAATGATGAGGAGGAGAAATGCCCCACAACCAAAAATTGACTGTTTCTTCACTAAAAGGCATCAGGAAACAGATGCTACCCCTCAGCTTTCCACTTCAAGAAGGAGAGAGGATGTTCCTGCTGGAGAATCTGCCAGTCCAGAGGTTCCTGACATTATCATGGAAGGTGACTCATCTTCCAAGCAGCGAAATGCTTCTCCTTCACCCCCACTTCCTTCTCTTCTCCCTTCTCCTCCTCCACCTCCCACTTCAAATTTACATATGCATCATCATCTAGGAGCCTTCTACATACACACCTCAAAGTAAGTGTACTTTACTGCATTTTTTTTTACTAAAGGTAATTTTTGGTGAGCTGGAACCAATTTTCCAAAAACCCATTGAAACAATGGCTTCAGTTAACGAAATTTTCGGTTAACGAACAACCTTCTGGAACGAATTGTGTTCGTTAACCGAAAGACCACTGTATGTACGAAAGATTCATTACTGTTTATAACTGAATATGTATTTGATTGAATTAATCTTTATATATGCGAAATGAACAATGCAATTCATTAATAATACATAGAATATTAAAACACACACGAGGATAAGAGACGGCATTGTTTTCAGTGTTTACACCCATAATGTCAGTGAGGGAATTACCGTATTCAGTATTACTCCGCCTAACGCGGTTTCACTTAGCGCTTTTTACCATATACGCGGTGCCTCGCCAGAGCTGAACTTTCACTTAACACGGATTTTTTCCACATATACGCGGTGAGTGTCCGGCTCGAGACGCTATTTTTAGATGCCCCACTGCCACCCTGCCTGACTGCCTGTTTTAGCTCATAAAATTCATACAAATTACCCGGCCAGAATATAATTTACATTGCTGGAATTCTTATAATTTGGTGATCATTTTGAATATAAACATCATATATTTTGCATTAGACATACAAATTTTAGATAAAATGTTTAATCTGAGTAAATATGTTATCTTTAGTGCAAAATATATTCCTGGTCTTACAAGGAATCCAGCAATGTCAATTATATTATCCTAACTTTAGTTTGAGGTATTATTTATTACTAAAAAGTTAAATACGTATTCTGGTTTTCCCACACATCTCCTTGGGACGGTTGGTGGGGGGTGGGGGGAGGGAGGGACCGACCGACCATCTGTTACCCCGTGAAGAATATTTTTTTTTTTTTATTAACTGAAGATATTTGTTTTAGCTCATAAAATTCATACAAATTACCCACCAGTCAGAATATAATTTACATTGCTGGAATTCTTATAATTTGGTGATCATTTTGAATATAAACATCATATATTTTGCATTAGACATACAAATTTTAGATAAAATGTTTAATCTGAGTAAATATGTTATCTTTCGTGCAAAATATATGACATTTATATTCAAAATATTCCTGGTCTTACAAGGAATCCAGCAATGTCAATTATATTATCCTAACTCTAATCTGAGGTATTATTTAATACAAAATGTTAAAATTTATTTTTTTCACCCACTCTTCTCTTGAAGGGAGGAGTGGTGGGGGGGGAGGGTTGGGACTGACTGCGCGGTTGGAAGAGGGGGGAGGCAAGGTGGGGTACTTTGATTGACAGATAGTGTTGTGAAGAATATTTTTTTTTTTATTAACTGAAGATATTTGTTTTAGCTCATAAAATTCATACAAATTACCCGGTCAGAATATAATTTACATTGCTGGAATTCTTATAATTTGGTGATCATTTTGAATATAAACATCATATATTTTGCATTAGACATACAAATTTTAGATAAAATGTTTAATCTGAGTAAATATGTTATCTTTAGTGCAAAATATATGACATTTATATTCAAAATATTCCTGGTCTTACAAGGAATCCAGCAATGTCAATTGTATTATCCTAACTTTAGTTTGAGGTATTATTTATTAAAATTTAGTGGTTTTCCCCCAAAAATTTCTCAGAGAGGGAAGAGCCAGCAGTGTAGTGTGAGAAGAGGGGGAGGAAGTTGAGTCCATTATTTGAATGGACATTAACTTGGCGACTGTATTTCTCTATTTCTCTTAAGTATTAATTGTGTGCATGTACCATCATAAAATTAAGATGTTATTTTTACTACAACATAGTTATGTGTCTTCAAAAAGTGGAGTTTGGGGGTGGGGCTGGTTTCTATTGGAATTAATCCCATATGTTCTGTTGTTCACTTAACGCGGGACCCTCTGGGTTCTATTGACCGCGTTAAGTGGGGTACAACTGTATACTCGTCTATAATTCTACCTCGTTTATAGGTCGACCCCGATATTTTGACCAAGAAATCATTAATTTATGATATGCCTCGTTTATAGGTCGACCCAAGTTTTTGAGGGTAATGGAACAACAAAACCTTCAGTAAAAACACTCTACGTCCTATAAACTGAGGGTCGCCGTGCATGAAACATCGAGTGCCGAAGGCAAATTGTTTACCATTTATTATTACGACACTTTACACTGAAACGTGGGTAGTTTCAATAAAAAAGTATTTATTCAAGTCAATTAGGAGGGAATATTATTGTAATACAACAGTTTTTTTTTAACTGAAAACCTTTCCAAAAGCGATTACGATAACATCTTTTGAAGAATGAAAGAAAGCGAAAGTTGATTGTTTTTGTCATGGTTTTATCCCACTTTCCACCGTAATACGTACGTCATTTTAGCAAAAATATTGCATTTCCGTGAATGTATTATATCAAGCACAGTATGAATAGAATATCATTGTAATGTAACAATATTTTAACTGAAAACTATTAAAAAAATGAATAACATCTCTTGAACATCAGAAGGTTAGGTAAATTCTTTTGTTTTCGTTGTGTATTTTATCCTATTTTACATTGAAATATATGACGTTTCAGGAAAACTACTACCGGTATTTATTTCTGAGAATATATTCATTCAGGCACAGTTAAGGTAAAATATACTTGTGATGTAACAGTTTTTTAACTGAAAATGATTTGATAAACACCTGTACCGTCTAGCTGATATGGCAGATCCTTGGTCGCGGAGGCTTTGTTTTTGCATCGGCCCTTCTTAAGCAGCCTTTAATATTAGCGTACGTTGAAATTATGTTTACCGATATATTCTTTTTTTCTTGCTTCTTATTTTCCAGAAATTTGACAAGTTTGTATATAAAACAATGTTACGATACTTTTAATTTACAAATACAGGTTGACAATCCCTTATGCGAAATCCTTGGGACCAGAGGCATTTCAGATTTCGGAATTTTTCGGTTTTCAGAATGGTTATTTTTTTTTATTTATTTATTTTTTTTATGTGTATTAGCCCATCCGGGCACAAGTCACTGACCCATATTGGGGCCTGGAGGGCGAAAATATAATAATAATAATAATAATAATAATAATAATAATAATAATAATAATACAGTATTACCCCGCCTAACGCGGTTTCACTTAACGCGTTTTATCATATACGCGGTGCCTCGCCAGAGCTGAACTTTCACTTAACACGGATTTTTTCCACATATACGCGGTGAGTGTCCGGCTCGAGACGCTATTTTTAGATTTGCCCCACCCGCCACCCTGCCTGACTGCCTGTTTTAGCTCATAGAATTCATACAAATTACCCGGCCAGAATATAATTTACATTGCTGGAATTCTTATAATTTGGTGATCATTTTGAATATAAACATCATATATTTTGCATTAGACATACAAAGTTTAGATAAAATTTTTTCTCTGGGTAACTATGTTATCTTTTGTGCAAAATATATGACATTTACATTCAAAATATTCCTGGTCTTACAAGGAATCCAGCAATGTCAATTGTATTATCCTAACTTTAGTTTGAGGTATTATTTATTAAAATTTAGTGGTTTTCCCCAAAAAATTTCTCAGAGAGGGAAGAGCCGGCAGTGTAGTGTGAGAGGGGGAGGGAGTTGAGTCCATTATTTGAATGGACATTAACTTGGCGACTGTATTTCTCTTAAGTATTAATTGTGTGCATGTACCATCATAAAATTAAGATGTTATTTTTACTACAACATAGTTATGTGTCTTCAATAAGTGGAGTTTGGGGGTCGGGCCGGTTTCTATTGGAATTAATCCCATATGTTCTGTTGTTCTCTTAACGCGGATTTCACTTAACACGGAACCCTCTGGGTTCTATTGACCGCGTTAAGTGGGGTACAACTGTAATAATAATACAGGTAATAATAATAATTCATAGGTCTTGGTCGTGTTACTCACTTTTTATCTTTTTTTCATTCTTGTATTTCTTTATTATTATTATTATTATTTTATTAATACAGTATTATTGTTATCATTATTTTTTTATTTTGGTGTATCTTTTAATTAAAATTTTTATTTACTATGATTAATTATTATTATAATTATAATTATTATTTTAATTAGTATTACTATTACTATTACATTTTCGCTCCCCAGACCCCGATGTGGGCTAATCCCTGTTAAAAAAAAAAAAAAAAAAAAAAGATGCTCCACAAAAAACTTCGGTTTTCAGAGCTTTTTGGTTTTCGGAATTTCGGATTAAGGGTTGTCAACCTGTACCAGTACGGGTATTTGCGTGACTCTCCCACCAAAAAAGACCAAACAGCTGGTACTCTCTCCCTCTGCCCTACCAAAAATTGCCCAGAGGCATCTTTCTTGTTTTTCTCTTCCAATTTCTTACTTTAACTGGTATTTTTTACTTCATATTGCCTACATCAGATAAACTACAGTAATTGAGGTTAGACACTGTTATAAATTTGATTATTGGGTACTGACAGGTTGCTGATAGAACCACCTGACCCTACCAACAGTGTAGCAAGTCAGACACAGCATTTTTTTTTTACATTTTTGGTGTCTCCATTTCTGTTAATTTTTTTTTTCTGTGGGGTTTGCACAACAGTAAACTGTTTTACCTACAGTATTGTAAAACGATTTGGAAAAAGAAATACTTGGTAACTTAAAATTTTAAACGGAAAATCTTGAAACTGGCAACTGTGTGCTGAAGACGATGACAAGGAAAATGATTTTGATGGATTTTAATGAAAATATTCAGAAATATGGTTTTTTAACTGAAAACCATTCGAAAAGCTATTACGGTAACATCTTTTGAATTACGAAAGAAAGCGAAAGTCATTGTTTTCGTCACGATTTTATCCCACTTTCCACTGTAATGCGTACGTCATTTCGGCAAAATATTACATTTCCTTATTTATTTCTGAGAATATATTCATTCAGGCACAGTTAAGGTAAAATATACTTGTGATGTAATACTTTAATGAAAATATTTAGAAACACGGTATAGTAGTTTTATTTTGTTTCAAATTTAATTAACAGAGATTGATGTTTCAAATTTAATGAACAAAAATTGATGTATCTATAAATAAACTTTTAAAAATGAATACGTTATGTTTTACATAGTCCTGTGCTACCATACCATGCATTTGGCCACTTTGGGCTTGCTATGACGATGCATGTGATCTGCCCTGGCAACTGTACCAACACTCACAGCTGGTGGTGCGTTGTTTCCATTGTTTACTGGCAGTAACTGGTAAATTTTTTTCAACCTAACGAAACTATTACCCGTGTAGAGGTCGACCCCCAATTTTTTGCCCAAAAATTTGGTCTTAAAAACTCGAACTACACAAGGGTAAATGCGGTACTACACCATGTGATGCCCCTCATAACACCATCTGTGAGGGAATTATTTCATCATCAGGTCCTTCATAACACTATCTGTGAGGGAATTACTACACCACATCAGGCCCCTCATACACCATCTGTGAGGAAATTACTACATCATCAGGCCCCTCATAACACCAACTGTGAGCAAATTACTACACCACGTCAAGTCCCTCATAACACCACCTGTGAGGGAACTACTACTCCATGTGATGCCCCTAATAACGCCATCTGTGAGGGAGTTACTACACTACGTGGCTGCTGTTCAATACCTTAGCGCACAAGATCCACGTTACCTCCACAATAAACATTAATCTGTATGTTCACTGTATGTTCCTTTACCTTTCTCTAATGAAGGCTTTTGTTAAACCACTAATGTCAATGTTTGTAATAAGTCATTTATGTCCAATTTATATTTTCAGCCTTCGGGCTGCAGAACTGTTTCAGAACTTTTTCAATAAACCGTTAATATTATTATTATTATTATTATTATTATTTATTATTATTATTATTATTATTATTATTTGTCCACCTAAAACTGAAGAAAATAAGACCCTGGTTGTTGTTGTAGTAAAATTAATGTAAAAAATATATGTATTAATTAATGTTATTTAATGTACTGTAGAAGTAACCACTGATATTAAAGAAAAACGTGAGACTGATAGTGGAACGCCAATGTATACGTGCGCATTCAAGGAAACAGTCATTTATCTTAAGAATATATACAAAAGATTTATTATTGTTTATTACTGAATATGTATTTGATTGAATTAACACTGCAATTCATTAATAATACGTAGAATATTAAAACACAAGAGGAGACAAGACGGCATTGTTTTCGTGAGTGACGATGGTTCTACATTAGAAACTGAAGAAAATAAAACCCTGGTTGTAGCTATAGTGAACTTAATTTTAAAAAATTGAATACCTTTATGTATGTTTTAAGTACTGTAATGTTATTTAATGTTAATAAATGGAATGTTAGAAGTAACTAACCACTAATGGTAAAGAAATAAAGTGAGACGATTGGGAATGCCAACATATGAACAGTAAGTGGGTACATGAGAAAACATAACGTCATTTCTCTACATATGAATATGAAAGTAACACTTACTGTTTATATATGTTTTAAATAATATTTATGAATGTAAAGCAAAAATTCTACTCACCAATGGTGGTAAAGTCTAAAATATAAGGACAGCCAATGAATATTGTGCAAGTTATTACTCAGATGACAAAATCATCAGGTTTAACTCTGGCTGAAGCTGTAGCTTTCCCTAAAGCTGTTGCTGAAACTGTTACTGAACCTGAAGCTGATGTTGAAGCTGCTTATGATGCTGAATTTGATGGTTTAGGCCTTCGAATAATAAAGCTGTCGAAAGAACCTTGCACAGCTGCTTTCTTTTCCCATTATACATTTTCATGTAAAGGTTATTTGCATGTACAGTCAGTCCCCGACTTACAACGGAGCTGGGGACTCATGACCAGGTCGTAAGTCAAAAATGCGAAAATAATACATAGAAAATCTAAAATGGGTGTCTCTTTTTCTTCTCAGCACCACGAGAACTCTCACTTTTACGCTTGCCAGCCATTTGAAAGGGAAATATAAACGAATATTTTGTCAGTACACAGTGCGATCACTAATGTCGGGACTCGAAAATACGTAATTTGAAAAAAAAATTGTACTACTGCGGCAGTAGTATGTCGAGTAGGGCGTAAGTCGAGGAGTAGCTGTATTTAAATTTTAATGCTTTGTTCTGTTAATGGATCCACTTCAGAAAATATGTTCATTCCTTGCTCCATATAATATCCACAGACTTCTCACCTTTTTCATATCGTTTGAACACGTCTAGTTTCTTGGCGAAGCTTATACACTTTCTATTAGCTTTTGAAACAACACTTGAATAGGGATGCAAAAATGCTGTAAGAAACCTGATAAAGTTTTCTCCTGTTCCTGTTCAGATGCGTGAAAACAAAGGGACCGCCAAGCTCCGACTGTTGTTTGCTGGCGATGCGCTCTTTATTTTTTTTACAGTATTTTTTTTTATGATACATATCGGGATTTAGTTATTATTTATATGAAAATGTAATTTTATTTCATTTTTATTATATTTTGGTCTTAAATACGAATGAAATAAGGACGTAAATTGAATTGGGTACAGTACTAAATTAATTAGGGTCTTAAATATGAAAAGTTGCTGGTCGAACCGTTGTTATCGGAGGCTTTACTGTACAGTATATGAAAAGGTCAGACCTTCGAAGCATCTAATTATTGATTCACCTTACACTGCAATATTGGAGGACACATTACTGTCGTTATTCGAGGCTTTACTGTACTTGTATACTTAAACAAATTATTAATGAATAAACCAGGGTATATGCAGATGCATAATACTGTACACTACAATATTACTTATTAAGTGATGCAATAGTATTTATTAAATGATGATAAATACACGACTGTACTGCACTAATTTACTAAGTGTTGAAGACAGACATTGTGGTAAGCCAATCAGCTTTTTGCTCTTTGTAAACAAATGGACTCAGTTCAGTGTGGGATTCTTTTTCAGGAAAGCTGATTCTTTTAGGATAATATTTTGTCAATCTGGCTCCAAATGATCCTAAATTATATGAGAATTATGGTGAAAGTGTTTAAAGGAATATTGGGGGAGGGAGCCACCCGCCCATGCTAACCCCTCTCCCCTCTGCCAGCTGCTCCCAGATAAACACTCGTCTTCCACATACAATATACTCCTACACTCATTTGTTCTTATTTTTATTGTTACAGTACTGTACAGTATACAGTTTTCTCTTTATTCATAAAACAAAAATCTGTGGTTACTTACATATAACACTTTACAGTAAATAACAATCATCTCGGTGACAACAGTTGTTGACAACCAGACTTACATGTCTGATTTTCGACCCAGAGAGTTCTGTTTCATATTTCTTTTAATTGTTGATATAATATTCTTTTAATAACCTTGTTATACACTTCAAGACCTTAGTTGTTGAAGTGCAGTAATAACATAACATAGCAACTGATTTTCGTTAAACAGTTCAGATAAGCAGTGTTATTTCCATATCCCCCCCCCACCCCCCCCCCCCCCCCCCCGCCCCATACATTCGCTTTTTTCAGACTTTCGCATTTTTTGGACTGGGGTCTGCCCCTATTAGTCCTATTTATTGAGGTTCTACTTTACTATGTTGTTTTTCAATGCTATATATATACTGTACTTGTTTTTAATTGACTTAATTTTCTTGCATTACCAGATGTGAAGAGTGTGAGAAAGGTTTTAGTAGTGCTTATGCATTGAAGAAACATCACATGCGATATCATGTGCTTCCTCGGTATAAGTGCAATGATTGTAAATGCACCTTCAAGAAACAGCAACATCTGCGCACACACTCCTATGTACACACAGGTCTCAAACCATACAAGTAAGTCAAAATTATATAAAAGACAGTACAGTCCATTACAATGCATTACACTGGGAACAGTGATGGAGGGTGTGAGACAGTGGCAGCCTTCCTGCTGCTTTCCCACTGTAATAGTGTTTAAGATAAATAATTTGTAATAAGGCAAACTCCCATTTTTGTGCAAGTGTTAGCCTTCTTTAGTTTTGGTATGACAAATAGATTATTCTAAAAAAAAAATCATTATACTAGATCCCATTTGTCCTCATCATTATCATTTTTTATGGTCATTTTCATCTTGCACATAAAGAGTCATGGCATTTGAACAAACAGTAAGTCACTTCGGTTTAGGACAGCTAAAGTGCGTGAGGTTATACTGTACTGCAGCCATGGGCAACCTTTCCTCAATGATGGGCTGCATTACAATTTAGGCTAACCCACCAAAATTTATATCTTTCCGAACCCAAAAGTAATGTTAACATTATATTAGCACGGACAGTGGAACAGTTTATTGTCACATCCACCTTACGATATTTTCAGTTTACAATCACTATCTTTTTTCCCATTTATGAAACAAATCCATCATAATATTTTTTAAGTAAAATGTTAATGTTTCTTGGCAGTTAACAGAAGATGAGTGAAGCAGTCTGTGAGTACTTTGATTTTTCCTACAGTTACAGCATTTTTCTTACTTACGAGACACATCCACCAGAATAATGTCAATGTTAATCTTGGTGCATGGGGAACTACAATGAAACAACTTATAGGCACATCTATTTATTTAACAATACAGTGAAATCCCCATTAGCCGAAACAATTGGGGCAAAGCACTTCTGGAAAAATCCTCCATCCTTGGAAATATTTCCGGTTACTGGAAAAAACTTTCCGAGTGTGTAAGTTATGCATTTTGCACAGACAAACACTAGCCCAAATCCTCAGAGAGCTTCTTTGTGCTGGGGAGTTTTCCAAGAGTTTAAACTAAAAATCTATATGATATGGTTGTGAATGAAGCTGTGTGTTACAGCAAAGACCGGTATTTTCCACTCCCTTGGAGCTGTGGGAGGTTAGTGGGTCTTATGTAACTGACCTGACCTGACACAATGTCAGGTGGAGGTAGGGTGGGGTCTCGTATTACTGACCTGATACAATGTCAGGGTCACCCATTGTTGGAAGGGGGATTAGTGGGTCTCGGGACCTGAAGATGTCTTGAATAAACATGAAAGCTAAAATACAGTATTTTTATACTTACACTTATCACAATGTATCCCTTCAACATTACGTTACATAAGATTTTAAAATGTAGAGTGAGAAAGCAGAAAGGTGTGTGTGATTAGAGAGATGGAGTGGAAAGGAGTGGTAACTTGCACCAGTGTTGCCAAGCGCTAAGCTCCTCAACAGCTGATCTTTTAATTCGCCACCACCACACAGTTAACCACCTCTAAATTTATGTCACACAATATGGGGGTGTGTGGGTGGTGTTAGGATGTCTGGGTGTGATGTGGTATTAATTAATAAATAAGCAATATTGTATCGTCAATGACAGTCATTTGATGAATAGTAGCATACTATAATTTTCACAACTATTCATCAAACTACTGCACTGTCATTAACAATACAATATTGTTTATTTATTATTCAGTATTTAATACCCCACCACCACATAGTAATAGTACTGTAGTAGTAGTTTATTGACAAAAGTATAAATACATGGTAAATATATACAAATAATTCAAAATACATTTGTCCTACAAAATATTATAAATCAAAACATAACATGTAAGGGGCAATTTCAAACTTAACTATAGATTCCTAGTACCTCATGTACATAATAACATAATTCAGACACATATACATTTTCATTTAAGAGTTCACTGATACTGGAGAAAGTCAGCATTTGATACCTTTCACGACAATGTTGCAGAAAGCATACAATCGATCAGCACATGTCGTTCACTTTGTACATGACTGTCGTCGCACTGACATAGTCTCAACTCTGCTGGTGTGCTACTCCACCTGCCTGTCTCTACTTTAAGGTTGTATGATATTAGTCTCAGCCTGGTGAATGACTCGCACTGAAAATCAAGGATAATTTCTTACTTAAGTATGCCTCATGCACTATCATAAAAGGGTTCAGATCGGATATGTATGTTGCAAATTTTTTAGTGCCAGCTGACATCTCCGTTACCAGATTCGCTACTCTGCCTAATGGATTTGTGTTGCAGTCTAAGGTAATTGTTCTCGCCATGAATCTAAATCCTGGTGTATTTGCTATCCTACATAAATCTTATACAAAATGAAGAGGTTGTTCCATGCCCATTATCTCATGCTTTGATTTCATAAACTTGCATTTCCTCTTTGCGATAATGACTTGCACTGGGGGAGTACCTGACTCGATCCTGCACAGATTCATACTCGTGTTTTTCTTCACACCTAACAAGCACTTCACCAGTTTATTACATTGTCTTTCCAATCCTTTCAAGTTATTGGTCAGCCACGACTCAGAAACGTACAATAATGATGACGTTACTACAGAATCAAATGCTTTTTTCTTGTATACAAATGGCATTTGTGTGTTGGCTGCAAAAAAAATGGAAAACTTATTGACTGTGGCTTCACTGGCTGTCTGGTGCAAAGACTATCCATTTTTCCAGAGTCGGTGAACCAAGCCCCGAGGTACAAGTACCTGGAGGTATAGCTCACCTCAATTCCCTCTATCGTCATACAAAGTTTATCTCTTTCTTGGCCGTTAACCACAAAAAATTAGTTTTCTTTTCATTTAGCACCATTCCATAGTCTTTACAGTGGGGTATGCTATAACTAACGGATCCTACTACGAATATTCCTATAACGAACGGTTTTACCTATAAAATTGAGAATGCTATAACGAACGAAACTCCTACAACGAACATTATTTAAAAAAAAAAGAAATATTTTTTTTTTTTTTTTTTACTAATTTATTGTTTTTTTATTACAAGTATTAATGATATTCTTTATTTCAGGGGTTTAGATGCATATTTATGCACTTTTCTACAATTTTTACAATTTTATATTATATTTTTCAGTGTCAAGTGGTTGTATTTGGGGGCCTGGAACGGATTAATCCTATAACGAACAAGGTTCTAGAACCAATTAGATTCGTTATAGCATACCTCACTGTACAATATTGTAATACTGTACAATGCTGAGTTTCTTTTTACACATCTACCTATTTTTTGCCAGTATTACAGCATTATCCATCAATAGTAAACCATGAAGTTACCCAAGAAGCTGTGTGTAGCAATTGCTCTCTCTCTCATTTTTATCATATGATCAGTATATGTAATAAACAATAAACAGCCTGTTGGAGCTCCCTGACAGACCCCGATAGACGCATCAACTATTGCTGCCTTTAATACATTTTTTGTACAAGTATTCATGGACTTTAATGCTTTTAACATTACTTTTCCACATCCTAAACTCTTAAAGTGGTCTATCAGCTTCCTACGAGGGACTCTGTCATAAGCTTTACTAAAATCTCTAAATAACTCATATAACATAACTTTTTTATAAACAGCATAATCACATAATAACCTTAAAGTAATAATCTGTTCAATACATCCTCTACTTTTTTGTGCACCGGCTTGACTTTTTCTATATTACACCATAATCGAAGTCTGTTCAATATTAACTTATCATATATTTTCACTAGAGAATCCATTATGCTAATTCCTCTATAGTTATAACACACCATTCTGATTCCAGACATAAACAAAACAACCGGTTTGTTATAACACCACATCATCAGATACCATATGCTAGTGAACACAACATTTATTATTGTCAAGATAAACAATATCCATGATGCAGGTAGTTTACTAATTATGCCTGGGCATATTCCACTGTAACTCTTTGTTTTTGTTCATGCTTGTAATAACCTGGTACAATTCTTGAATTGTAAACAAGTCATTTAATACTGGTATATAGAGACCATTCTCTTCACCATCGTCAAATCCTATGTCTTGGACGTTTGTTGGGTTCAAAGGTTTTTCAAAATGTTCTGTAAATTGTTCATCATCTGGTGTTCCATATTAGATAATTCAATGTTTCCTTTCCAATTAATCGATTTCCAAATCAATTTACAATCGTTTTCATCCAATAATCTTTTCCCTCGCGGTTGAGTCTTGTCCCACACTTTTCCACATCCAGGTTGTTGCTTGGTGAACCTGTTAGCTGTGTTCATAATGATGTGACATCCCTCTGACATGGCTGAGATGACGTCTTCACCACCAGTCACGTTGGGTGGTTCCACTCGCCAGCTCTTCAGTGTCAATTGCCTGATGACTCAGACTCTTCCATAAATTTTTGTGTGTCGATGGTCTGTAGTATGAATGTCCTAACGCTGATGACCTCTCTAACAACTGGGCCGCTGACACAGGATTATTGTTGTCGCTTATTAACGTGATGCAGAGTGGGGCGTGGTCGGAGCCTCCAACATCCTGACACACAACCACTTCTTCAATTAATTTTATGTATTCATTCTTTGTGATACACAAGTCAGTTTCAGATATCCATGTACCCCTTCGTTTAAATGATAAATCGCCTTCTAACTGCTTTCTGTTAAATGTTAGGTGGTTAGCTGCAAGCATACAGTTGTTGATACACATATTTACGGGTGCTCTGCCATGGTTATTGTCAGTATAATCCTTTACTCCACTGTACTCATATAAGTCACTAGTCTGATCTGTGATGCACGGCCCTACAACCCTCGCATTGAAATCTGCGATTGCGATCACTACCGGGTACCACAGTGTGCGCAGCAAGTGCACCGTAGTGTGATGGCTGGTAATATGGTGAATTCTCTGGAGGTATGTACACGCCACCTAGCTTGAGGCTCGGTGACCCCAACATCACCACCCAGATCTGGCCTTCAGTATCGGTGTCTACACAAGAGATGTTTTCTGATAATTTACAGCTAACAAGCATCACTACTCCTCCTCTGTGATGGCCTTCCTTTGATACATTCGTAACAACATTAATTCCGGGTACACTCAATTGGAAATATTTTTTTTGTTTCTAAGAGCCAAACTATGTCGAAATTGAGAACAAATTTCAAAATATTTGGCTCCTGAAGTTTATCCTCAAGTTCGGCGATGTTCCATGAACACAATTTTAACTTGTAAGCAGCGTCATGTTGTCTACTAGTTAGAAAAAACTAGGTGAATACCTGTCTATGATGACGGTTTCCCTCCGCAACACACTATTCTTCCAATCATAGCATACTGTATATTCACTCCAATGTTTTCAGGTTTCTCCTTTTCTTCCCGTTCCCGCATCCGAAGACGTGCTGCCTCCTTCCTCACGGCTGGGTGGACATCCTTCTTAATACAGTGGTCCCTCGGTTAACGAACGCCTCGGTTAACAAAATTTTGGTTCACAAATTACCTTCTGTGGGAGGTTGGAGTCATAGACCACGTTCTTTATAGACTTTAATCTAACAGCGTCAGCTGGAGACTGGCAACGGGGCGCTGCCAAAGACCAGCCCCCAACTCAACATGGGAAAACATATCGTACGATGGTACAATCTTACATCTCCCCCCCAAGTTAAAAGGAAATGACAATGCACATTTGAACTAACAAAAGGAAAACAATGCATTCATAAAAACAACAATAATGCAGGAAAAACGAGTCAAACAAAGGAAAAAAACAAAAAAAACCTCTAAACTGATTTTACATCACAAACACTACACCACGTAGTCCGTCAACCAGCCCGGAGGCCTACGGCCTCTCCTGGGCCTGGCCGCGCTCGACTGTGGAGGGGCCGAGGGCGCGGGTATGGAGGGCACAGCAGAAGGGGGGCCAGGAGGCACAGCTTGGTGCACCACCGGAGTAGTAGGCACAGGTGTGGAGCCGTTTCGCAGGTGGCGTCTGTTGCGGATGGACACCCTGTCACTGCCACCCAACCTGACGGCATACTGCCTGTGAGGGCGGGCTTCCACCACTATGCCTGTCCTGTCCCAGAGCTTGGTAGCTGCGTCCTGCACACGCACCTGCGTGCCCACGACTAGGGGAGCCAGCTGGCGGGATACCTCCCTCCGCGACAGGACCCCATCCTGTGTTTCGGCCAAGCGCACCTCCCTCATACGAAGTGCCCGCCGCCAGTGCTGGTCCACCTTATAGTGCTGTCTGGCCACGGGAACGCCGTCACGGAGCTGGCGGCCGGTGGCAAGTTGGGCGGGCGACTTGTTCACCCCCCGCAGAGGCGTGTTCAGGTACTGGAGGAGGGCCTGGGATGTCCTATCGCAGTCCAGGCTACCCCCGGGCCCAGTGTTATCCCTGAGGAGCCTCTTGGCAGCCTTGACCCCAGCCTCTGCCCTGCCATTGGACTGGGGGAAGTGGGCCGACGAGAGGCGCACCTCGACCCCCCATGACTTGAGGAAATCTGTCATCTCACGGCTGGCAAGGTTGGTACCTCCATCTGTGGAGATCTGCTCAGGTACCCCCCACCTCGTGAAGTAGGCCCGCAGACTGGCGATGATTTTTCCAGAGGTGGCCTCGTTGGGGAAGTGGGCGATCTCCAGCCAACCTGTCAGTCGGTCAGCATATGCTAGGTACGTGTGGCCCTGCAGGTGGAACAAATCGGCCACCACTTGTTGAAAGGGATAGTCTGGCGCTGGGGTCAGAACCAACGACTCCGGAGGCTGGGAAGGGGCGTGGGTCTCGCAAGCAGCACACCGGGACCGATGATACTGCAGGTCACCCTCCATGCCAGGCCAATAGACAGACTGCCGGGCCCGCCTGAGCATTGAGTCGAGGCCCTGGTGCCCCACATGCAGGTTAACGGCGACCCGGTGGCGGAGGGAGTCGGGGATGACAAGGCGCACGCAGCCCTGGTCAAAGGTGTAGGTGACCAAACCCCTGACCACAGCCAACCTGTCCCTCACCGAGAAGTACGGGCGCAGACAGGCCACCTCCTGTGACTTGTGGGGGTGCCAGTCGCCCGCCAGCACCCTCGACACTAGAATCTGGTACACTGGGTCGTCCGCCGCCGCTTTGCATACTGTGTCTTCGTCCATAGTGATGCACCCATCCTGATCCAGTGCTGCGATTGTGACTGCACACACTGCAGCGCACAGGTCCTCCTCTTGGCCCATGTCCTCCGCATCAGGCGCCGCCCTGAGGGAGGGGAAGCGGGATAGAGCATCAGCTGCACAGTTCCGCTTCCCTGGCAAGTATTTGACCGTGAATCGGTACTGCAGGGTCTTCTCCTTGAGCCTGAACAGGCGCGGATTCGCCACATCCGTGAAGGCTCTGTCCCCTAGCAAGCCAACTAAGGGGCGGTGGTCCGTCACCAGAATGAGGTTCGGGCAGCCAAGGAGGAACAGCCTGGCCTTGCGCAGGCACCACACCACAGCCAGGGCCTCCCCTTCTACTGCAGCATAACCGGCCTCGGCCGTGCTCAGATGACGGCTACCACACAGAGCCAACCGCCACCCTCCTCTGCAGCAGAAGGGCGTCTCTGGAGAGGCACAGGCACAGTATTGTTGCAGGACGACGAAGCCGATGCCCTCCCTGCTCCAATCAGTGACAGCTGCCGTAGGCCTGGATTTGTCGTAGTACACCAAGCCGTCTCTGGCCAACTGACAGATGGTGTCCTGGGCCTGGCGAAACTTGAGCCGCAGCTGGTCGTCCCAATACACCTGCTTGCCCACTGGCTTCTTGAGGAGCTCACGGAAGGGCTCCATCACAGGTGCAGTGGCAAGGAAGGGAGCCAACTGATTAACCAGGCCATGCCAGGACCTGATGTCAGTGATTGATGGCTGATCCGGCATGGGGAAGTCCTTGATGGCTGACAGACGTTGGGCAGTGGGCTGGTACAGGTCCCACCCCAGGAGGAAACCCACAAACTCAGCTTCTCTCCTGCAGAACAAGAACTTTTCTGGTTTCAACGTGATACCTGTGCGAGCGCAGGTCTCCAGAAAATCGTAAGTGTGCCAGAACGCCCCCTTCACACTGGAGTCATAGAGGAGAGTGTCATCCACGCACTTGTACTTGCGAGGCACATCCTGAATAGCGTCGTCAAACCTCTTGGTGTAAGCATCTGACGCTGAGCAATGTCCCATGGGCGTCCTGCAGTATCGAAAACGTCCCCACGGCGTGATGAATGTGGTCAGGCGTCTACTCTCCTCCTCCAACTCCACTTGATGAAATCCCCAAAAGGCGTCGGCGACGGTTTTGAACGAGTGCACTGGCACCCCAGACACCATGTCGAATGGTGCAGGTGTGTGGTGCGTCTCCCTCAGACAGCTTGCATTGAGGCGTTGGAAGTCCACAGTGCGCCTGGGCTGACCGTTTTTCTTGGCCACCACAACCATCCTGGCGCACCACTCCGTAGCCTCACCAGCAGGCACTGGCTGGATGACTCCTCTCCTGACATCCTACTCACTGCGCCATGTGGGAGGTTGGAGTCATAGACCACGTTCTTTATAGACTTTATTCTAACAGCGTCAGCTGGAGACTGGCAACGGGGCGCTGCCAAAGACCAGCCCCCAACTCAACATGGGAAAACATATCGTACGATGGTACAATCTTACACCTTCCATAAGAATCTTCAATTCCGTTAACGAACAAAAATTTGGTTAACGAAATTCTTACGAAAATGTTTCGACATGCTTTGGCTTGCTCACCAGCTGGAAGATTAGTCTGTCAATACAGAAATTGGTTCTAGGGCTTACATTTGTTAAAATTGGAGTAAATATCAAGAAGGTTGTACTATTCAATAATTTTCCAAGTTTTATATTAAATTCTTTAGTCATTTTAGCACTTATTTAACCAAGGCCTCAGTTTGTGTCTTTGTTCAGTGGAAGAAACATCTTGCTTGTGGGTGTCTTGAACACAGAGTATTTTTATGTTTTTACAGTACAATTATTGGTCATTCTGAAATTTATTTAACATATTGACAATATATAGTGCAGTGCAGTGTTGATTTAAAGAAAATAATCTTGAATTACACCTAGTGAACTTAAAATTTTATGGGTGAAATGACAGCATGAAGCATGGGGTGATTTCTCTTCCACCCCCACTTCCTTCTCTTCTCCCTTCTCCTCCACCCCCACTTCTAATTCCCATCATCATCATTATCATCATCAACCAGGAGCCTTCTACATACACACCTCAAAGTAAGTGTACTTTACTGCATTTATTTTTACTCTGTATGTAATTTTCGGTGAGCTGGAACCAATTACCCAAAATCCAATTGAAACCGGTTTCGGTTAACGAAATTTTCGGTTAAGAAACGACCTTCTGGAACGAATTGTGTTCGTTAACCGAGGGACCACTGTACAATTATTGGTCATTATGAAATTTATTTAACATATTGACAATGTATAGTGCAGTGCAGTGTTGATTTAAAGAAAATAATCCTGAATTACACCTAGTGAACTTAAAATTTTATGGGTGAAATGACGGCATGAAGCATGGGGTGATTTCTCTTCCAACCCCACTTCCTTCTCTTCTCCCTTCTCCTCCACCCCCACTTCTAATTCCCACCATCATCATCAACAACCAGGAGCCTTCTACATAGACACCTCAAAGTAAGTGTACTTTACTGCATTTTTTTTTTTACTATGTATGTAATTTTCCGTGGGCTGGAACCAATTACCCAAAATCCCATTGAAACATTGGTTTCGGTTAACGAACGACCTTCTGGAACGAATTGTGTTCGTTATCCGAGGGACCGCTGTAGTAGGTATTTCTTGAAACACTGAATAGATTGCTCGTATGTGGTACAGTAATTGGATACTTTGCTTCACACTTGGTTCTCCGGTGTTTTTCAGCTGTTTTGCCACCCTCAAAATGCTGTCCCTCTTCCTCTGGTCTTCTACCGTTACATGAATTGGTCTCTTCTTGCGTTCGTTGGGCTGGCCCAGCCGCCTCACCTCACAATTCACTAGGTCGACGGCATCCTGATATCCCGCAGCTTCCAGTACTTTTCGTATCTTATCGTTGTCCGTCACTCCCATTTCATCAACATCCTCTGACAATCCTGTCATCACCAAGTTTTGTCCCTGTTCCTTATTATCTAATGATTCCAGGAATAATTGCTGTTGGTGAATAATTTCATAAGCTTGGTCCAGCCTGTCAGATAAACATTTCACCTCGTGCTTCAGTCCTTTCATCTCGGCTAACTCCTCTTTCAAACTCCGAGGCTACTCGAGTAAGACAGAATTTGGTGGTTCATCACTTCTCTCAGCTTTAACTTTTGCAGTTAAGGCACATTTCAGTTGAGCATTGGTGTGTTTATTAATTTCAATAGGTGCAAGTCACCATACTGTTTCTGCACAATCATATCCAGACATTTTTGGCAAGCGTGTGGGCTAGTGGTTCTGAGGTGTGGTCTTTTGTGCGAGACACTGAGTTGGAGGGAGGCTGGGAGCAAGCAGGCAGGGAGGCAAGGTGCAGGCAGGGAGGCAAGGTGCCAGCAGGGAGATAAGGTGCAGGCAGGGAGACAAGGTGCAAGCAGGGAGGCTGGCACTCCCCTTTTCACCAATGATAGCCTCTCATGGTGTATGTTTTATCATTTTTAACATAAAATATTAAACACATTAGAAAAATACGATGTATAATTATTAATTTGACATAAAAATTACATGGCAAGCCGAATAATAAGGCAATTTTTTCACTCAGACCTCTCCACTGGGAGGAGGGTCGGTGGCGGGTAAGCTTAACCATTGCCAAATTTACCATTTTTTTTATTTAATCATTACAGTACTGATACATTACAAAGAGTATTGTACTGTAATGTATATGAAGGGTACAGGTATTAATAAGCACAGATTATTATAGTAAGCATATCTTTATTAATTAATAAAAAAAACAAATTTTAAAATTTTTGCACAATGGGAATGGTAGACATCTGGAGGAATAAGAGATGACAAACCTATTTGGGGGGGTGTGTGGTGAGTTCCCCCTCCCTCCTCAAACCTCCACTACCTTCGTGCTCCATACTGAGTTTTAAATAAAAGAAAAAAATGTATACAGTAGTACCCCGATTTACGCGGTCAATTGAACCCACAGGGTACCGCGGAAAGTGAAATCCACGTAAATGGAACAGCAGAACATATCGGATTAATTCCAATAGCGACTGGCCCTACCCCTAAACTCCACTTAACTATGTTGTAGTAAATATTTTATCTTAACTTTATGATGGTATGCACAAACAAGTAATATAGAAGAGGTTAGGTTAGGTTAGGAAAAATAAAGGTTTAAGTTTGGAAAAATAAAGGTTAGGTTAGGAAAACTAAAAGTTAGGTGTAACACTTACGTTAGAAGAAGAGATGGGTCGGCATACGGGGATGGAGGCTGGTTCCGAGGCAGAGGGCAGATTACTGGCCCTCAGGTGAATTACCATTACTAGGTGCATCACCATCACTTTCAGTTACAGTTGTCAGGGCTTCCCTGACAAATCCCTCAAAGTCACCTTCATTGTCACTATCACTGGCTGGCTGTGGTGGGTTGCGGGCGAAGAACTTGGTAATGCTTTCTTGACGGCTAGTGTTGATGTTGTCTTGATACACCTTGATGTACGGCACCAGCCAGGTATGGAAGACTTCATAGCGGTCATCGTCATTGTCGTTGGAAAGGAAGAGCTTCAATTTTTCTGCACACTCAATGGCACCCTTAATATGACTATGCGTTAACTTGTGTTCTTCGGAGATTGACGCACCATCTTCCTCTTCACTGACGTGATCATCTTCCAACATCTCGTCGGCAGTCATTTCAGGATCTCTGATCACCTCCAGGATGTCTTCGTTGGTGGTCTCGGAGAAGCCTTCAGCTGTAATACTGTGCGCAGCTTCTCTTGCAAGGTCCATTGCCACTGTGTCAGACTGAACCTCACCAGTCACAGGTTGACTTCTCCTCTCACCTGGTATGCCACGCAACACATGCCTCCATGCGTGACGAATCGTAGCAATAAACAGCTGATCCCATGCCTCCACCAAGAAATCTACAGCTTGTTTGACGTTAAATTTCTTCCAAAACTGTTTGACGAGAACTTCTTGAGCCACCACCTCTTGTTCCTTGCCCTCGTCGCTTTTACTCTCGCTGTCGGTGTCACCCAGCTTACGCAACTCATCCTTGGTGTTGGTAGAGTCGTTCAGGAGCTTGAATTTCTTTGCCGAGTATGCAGCTTTAACATTGCAGATTAACTCCTGGTCCATTTGCTGGATTAATGACGTAGTGTTGGGAGGAAGGAAGACCACTTTTACGTTGGGGTGACGATGCATAAGTTGGGGCGAGTGTCCTGGTGCATTGTCAAGGAGCAACAAAATGTTGAATGGAACATTCTGTTGCTCGCAGAATTATTTGACGTCTGGAACGAAACGGTCGTCAAACCAGGAGAGGGACAGAGCAGAGAACATCCACGCCTTGCGTGCGGTTAGCCAGTGGACATTAAGCTTGTTCATGTCCATATTCTTGTAGGCGTGCGGTTTGCGGGCTGTGTGAATCACCGATAACTTTGGTTTACAGGTACTGGAGGCATTGGTGGTAAAGAGGACAGTGATGCGCTCCTTCTGCAACTTCCGACCCCGAACTGTGCTGGCAGACTGGACAACGAAGGTCTTGGTAGGCAGCTTTTTCCAAAAAAGGCATTCGTCCATGTTGAACACCTGGTCGTCAGTGAACTGCCCTTCCTCCATAACCTCAGATAAGAACAGAGGAAAATCTCTAGCCGCCACATGGTCAGCACTCGCTTCTTCACCACCAATGTTGATGTTGGTGATTTTGTTCCTCTTCTTAAACCTATGCAGCCAACCAGAGGAAGCATTGAAGGGTTTGGGCTCTGCAATTCCCATCTTACGTGACACTGCTGCGTACAGTTCACTTGCGTACTCTTGAATGGATCGCGTGTCCACCGCCATGTTGCGTCGCGCCTGACGAATCAAGTAACTCACCAGCAAATTTTCCACCTTTAGCAGCACCTTGTTCTGGGAATACTTGATCATTGAAGCACCTGCAGACTTTGTGATTGTCATGTGCTCTTTGATCTTGGCTGCATCCTTCTTAATAGTACGAATCGCCGATTCGTTCACTCCATGCTGGCGCGCGAGATCAGCTTGACGTGATCCTTTCTCCAAATCTTGAACGATCTGGTATTTCACTTCATAGCTTAGGGAACGGCGTATCTTCTTTGGCTTAGGGCGGCTGGGTTCAGGTAAGGAAAGGTTTCTCTCTGGTGGCGGTGGTCCGGCGGAAGCCATTTCACAGAACAATGGATGCACGTATACACGGTGTGGCCTTTAGGGATGAAACTGCCGCGGCTAGGTCAAGCGTCGTCTTTCCCCCCTCCCTCCCTCCCCGGGTGGATACGTCATATTACTTTAAACCAATTACAGCTAGCAGCAGAGGGAGGTAGGGATGCATGGCCAATCACAGTCCGATACGTCATTTGATGTCAGTGATAACGCAACAGAGACATGTTCTGCGCAACCTTACCGCGCGGCTTGCCCAGGCGGAGGCGGGAGCAGGCGGATGGGGCGAATCTAAAAATAACGTCGAGCCGGACACTCTGCGCTTATATGGGTAGATGAACCGCATAAAGTGAAAGTTCGGTTCTGGCGAGGCACCGTGTATATGAGAAATCGCGTAAAGTGAAACCGCGTAAAGCTGGGTAATACTGTAGTAATTTGTATAATGAACATCCTCATAAATTACCGACTAATGAATTATAGGAATAGAATATGAATTATACTGTACAGCATTAAGATACTGTACAAAAGTAGATTTCGGTGCGTAGACTGAGGGAGATGACAGGTGGTAGAGGGAGGACAACTCGCCTCCTGGCCCGTGCTGTCACCATAATTCCAATGCCTTCCCGTATTGTTGAAGTTCATTTGGTGTCTGGTTAATAAAACAGTATCAAGACATAATTAACCTCCCCAAATCCCACACTTATTCCCAGATGAGCTATTGCGCTGTAGTATGTTACAGTATCAGTCTCTTGTTTACAGAGAGGTAACAGCTGATGTTTCCACTGACACCGCTCCCCAATACAGTATAATAAAGTTGCCAGCACTCACCATCTCAGGTGCAGTTGTTCACTGCTCAAGAGGGTTCTGCTTTACCACAGGATCTGTTGATTTTCAGAATATAATAAATATTACAGTAGAAGTCCAAAAATCCGGACTGCTCGGGGATTGGGTCGGCCTGGAATTTCGGATTTTCCGGATTCTCAGGCAGTACTTTCTAATTTGGGCCGATGTAAACTTTTTCTTTCAGTAATTTTATTGTAAGGCTCAGAAGAAGCTGTGAATTCTAGAATTTTATTCTTTGCCTTTTTGATATTATAAATTGTAGACTTTCCAATGTCTTATGTTTCCATTAGAACAGCATTGCTCACACCACGTTCTAGTTTCTTAATTATTTCAAGTTTGTCACTCAATTTCAATGTGTTCTTCTTTCTCTTCACACAATGAAGTTTATCTACTTTAGGAGCCATTATTATGGGCCTGTACTCTGTAAATGGAAAGAGTAGGACTCAAAATTACATACGTTGTCACAGTTTGATTGCTTGTTTTAAAGTGGCGACCGCGTGGTTGCTTGTTGTCTAGCCGTGGCGTTCATGCATGCACACATACACACAAAAGATTTATAGTGCCTCAAATTTTACATTTCAGGACAAGCTATGGTAATTACAAAACTAACAAAATTAGCTACCTATAATTTACAATTACAGTGACCCCTCGTTTAACGAACACCTCGGTAATTTCGATTAACGAACTGCCTTCCATAAGGATCTTCAATTCGGTTAACGAAAAAAAATTCGGTTCACGAAGTTCTTACGAACCGACCTCAACATGTTTTCGCTTGCACTGACCGGGCAACCAGCTTTAGTATCAGTCCGCCAATACATTAATCGGTTCTAGGGCTTAAATTCCTTACTATTTTAGTAAATATCAAGAATTTTACACTATTCAATAATTTTAAAAGTTGAATATTCAATTTTTTAGTCATTTTAACAATTATTGAACATAATTGAAGGTAAAGTGACTAGTTTAATGCGCGGCATCCAGCCTCTTAACACAGCAAACAGGAGTTAGTCTCTCTCTGTTTTCACTGGAGGTAATATCTTGCTTGAGACTCTCTTCAACTAAACGCTTTTTTTCTGTGTTTCCAAGCAAATTATTGGTCATTTTGAAATATATTTTACATATTGACAATATATAATGCAGTGCAGTGTTAATTTAAAGAAAATAATCTTGAATTACACCAGAGCTAAAATTTTATGGGTGAAATGGCGCCATGGGGTGACTTCTCTTCCACCCCAATGCCTTCTCTTCTTCCTTCTCCTCCACCCCCATTGTAAATCCCATCATCATCATCCAGGAGCCTTCTACATACACACCTCAAAGTAAGTGAACTTTTCTACCATTTTTGTTGAATTTGGGAAATTTTCGGTGAGCTGGAACCAATTACCCAAAACCCCATTGAAACAATGGTTTCGGTTAACGAACTTTTCGGTTAACGAACGACCTTCTGGGACGGATTGAGTTCGTTAACGGAGGGGTCACTGTATTTTTATTATTAGAATTATGTAAATTAATTTTTTTAAAGCAACTCCATTTTTCACGTAACCCACAAAAGCCCGCTAAATTTAAAAAGTTATCGAGTTTTCGAAAAGTCCGGATTCTCGGGTGGTCTGGATTTCTGGCATCCGGATTTTTGGACTTTTACTGTATTGTAGGGTGGCGGTTCATAACTTTTTTGCCTTGCGCCTCACCCCCCTTCCCTCTGTATTAGTCCTAGATCCCACGCCCCCCCACCTCCCCCACCCCTGCACCTCCTGATGCATCCCTTGGTTATTTTAGAGAGGGAGGGATGAGCAATCATGTACAAGACACGTTCAATTCCTGACCAGACTTTTCTCTCTGACCGCTCGCTCCCTCCTTGGAATTCAGGGCGTGCCCCTCCAGTTTAAGAACCACTGTTGTAGAGAAATGCGTCTCCATATACCCTGGTTTATTCACTCATTAAAATGTTATAAGACAATGGTTTAATAATGCTGTTAATATGTGCGCTGTGTAAGTGTCTTATCGTGTCACCTCACCTACTGCCTCGCCTCCTCACCCCTCAACTCATCACCTTCACACCCCTCAACTCATCACCTCCATACCCCTTCCTCCTCACCCCTCAACTCATCACCTCTTTACCTGCTTCCACACCCCTCGTCTCATCACAAAAGTAGCAAATTGTGATGAGGAGGAAGAGTGGAATTGCGAATACAGTCAGTTCTGCTATAACGCGATAGTTGTGTTCTTGTAAAACATCGTGTTATAGAAATTCGCGTAATAGAAATAACAGGGCTTATGGAGAAAATAGGGTTAGGTGCAGATTACTCGAAATCGAAAAAAATTTCGTAGTTAGCCTAACACATAGGATAGCTCAGTCTAAATAAATGTTACATTCATATCTAATAATGAAATCATACAGTAAATGTTACACTTTACCTTGAAAAAATATGAATATAACTTGATGGGGGAGAAGGTTGATGTTGAGGAGTCATGCAGACAGGATTTGACAGTTGTCATCGTCATCATCGGTATCCTCATCATCAGGTGCAGTTTTTCTTTAGGTCCTCATATATTGATAAGGCTTTCTCTTTAATGGTGAGGAAGCTGGTCCCAGATCACTTTTTCGTTTGATCTTCAATCCAAACACTTAGAAGCCATTCCATCTCCTCAAGTTCCTTTGGCTGGATCTCACACTTGCTAGCACTCAAGGTTTTTCCAGCAATACAGCTTGCTTTAATCTTTGCTGCATTGTCTCTAATGGTGCGTAAGGTAGATTCCTTTATTCCCGTTGCACGCACAATATCACATGTTCTTTCCTTATTTTCAAAACGATTGACAACATCAAGCTTTTCTTCAAGTGTTATAGCCTTTCTTTTACGATCACCACCGGAAATGCCATCACCAGAATGCTTCCCGGAGATCTACTTCTTTTCCATAGTCACAAAATTGGAGAAATAGTAATCAGAAATCACTGAAGACACTTAAAAACTTCACACGTGTTTCAGACTGATCGTGTGATGTAAACAAAGCGCGCGGGTGTAAAATGCTACATATTTTGTTTTTCTCTCATTTAAAATTTTACAATTTACATATACTGTACAGGTATACTGTATACATAAATATTACATAGATTATTTCTGCAATTCTTCACAAACAAAACACATAAGTCAATTGAACATGTGATGTCGAACGTGAACTGTAAACATTGTATAACCCCGTGCCAAGCCACAACACAGTACAGTACACTTTAAACGCTACGTATTTAGTTTTTCTCTTTTATTTAAATTTTTACAATTTACAGTGGGGTATGCTATAACGAATCTAATTGGTTCTAGAACCTTGTTCGTTATAGCATTCGTTCGTTATAGGATTAATCCGTTCCAGGCCCCCAAATACAACCACTTAACCCTGAAAAATATAATATAAAATTGTAAAAATTGTAAATAAGTGCATAAATATGCATCTGAACCCCTGAAATAAAGAATATAATTAATACTTGTAATTAAAATACAATATATTAGTATAAAAAAAAAAATAAAAATAAAAAAAAAAATAAAAAAAAAAATAAATGTTCGTTGTAGGAGTTTCGTTCGTTATAGCATTCTCAATTTTATAGGTAAAACCGTTCGTTATAGGAATATTCGTAGTAGGATCCGTTCGTTATAGCATACCCCACTGTACATATATATATATATACATATATATATATATATATATATATATATATATATATATATATATATATATATATATATATATATTGTAATTTACATATTATTCATATTATGCTACAGCGCCCACAAAACATGAAAAACGTTTGTGTCCCCCAGTAGAGATGTCTGTTCTCTATCCACTTCAGGATGTCTTAGTCCTCCGTTTACTTTTTGTGTACTCGCTCAGGGACTCAAGTATTTCTGTATATAACACAGGATGATAAGGGAATTTGAAATTATGAGTGAATGAATTGATTATACAGTGATCAATTAACATAGTTTTGATGTGTTTAAGTAGTATTCAGGCGCCTTCAGCCAAGTAATGTTACGACATTCGTATCACTCACTCTAAACCACGAATTCCATCGAGAGAGAGAGAGAGAGAGAGAGACTGTTTACATCACACACACATAAATATTACATGAATTATTTCTGCAATTCTTCACAAATAAAACACATAAATCAATTGAACATGTGATGTCAAACGTGAAGTGTAAACACTGTGTGTAATGTAAACAGAGCGCGGGTGTAAAACGCTACGTAATTTGATTTTCTCTTTTATTTATCATTTTACAATTTACATATACTGTATAAGTATACTGTATACATAAATATTACATAAATTATTTCTGCAATTCTTCACAAACAAAACACATAACTCAATTGAACATGTGATGTCGAACGTGAACTGTAAACACTGCATAACCCCGTGCCAAGCCACAACAACCGTTCGAGTGGAATCGCTTTAGAGCAAACGCGTTCGCGTTTTACAAATATTGTTCCTCTATTCATCAATCGCGTTAGAGCCAATTCGCTTTGTCAAAACACGCGTTATAGTAAAACTCACTGTAGTGGAAATGGGTAACCATACAGTGGGGTATGCTATAACGAACGTAATTGGTTCCAGAATCTCGTTCGTTATAGGATTAATCCGTTCCAGGCCCCCAAATGCAACCACTTAACACTGAAAAAATTCTGTGGAAAATGTAAAAAATACGGTACTTTATCTTACCTTAGTGTTGTTCAGCATGCAGGACAGAAGGCAGAGGGGGAGGGGGGAGGAGAGAATTATTGAGAAGAGGTGGAAGGAGAGGAGTCATCCTTCCTAGCCCTCTTTGGTGACTGTCTCACAGGCACTTTGTCTGTATGTTCTTTTGTTATCTTTGTAAAGAAGGTATCCAGGGTTGGCTGCTTCAACCTTGATTTCTGGACCTTCCAAAAGTAGTTCATAACATTGTCATTGAACACACTGATGGCCTTTTGCACAGAACCAACATCAGGATGATAATCCTCAGCAAGCTTGGACAGTTTGCTCCAGCAAAAGAACGCATTCTTGAGATCTTTGGTTGGAATGATGCGGCTTTCCTCCTTGTCCTCCTCCTTCCCTGACTCCTCAGAAGTTAAGCTCCGCTTCAGTGTCTCGTTTTCCTCTTTGTGAAGCTCAAGCAGCTCCTCAGTGGACAATTCCTTACTGTGCTCTTCCACCAACTCCTCAACATCATCATCATCCACTTCCAGGCCCATGGAATTGCCCAGAGCCACAATTTCATGAACAACAGCCGCCTCTTCTAACTCTTCGAAGCCTTCAAAGTCTCTTTGAAGGACACATTCAGGCCACAATGGCCTCCAAGCAGCACAAAGACACCTCACAGTAACCTCTTTCCAGGCTGAGGTAATTAAAAATACAGCATCTGCTATATTGAAATGACTCTTCCAAAATTCCTTCAAGCTAACATCACTGGAAGAAGTGGATGCAAAACATTTTCTAAGCAGTGCTTTTGTGTACAGCTTCTTAAAGTTAGAAATTACCTGTTGATCCATGGGCTGGATGAGAGGTGTTGTGTTGGGTGGCAAGAAGTGCACAGTGATGAAGTTCAACTCCTCTGGCAATTCAACCATCAAATTAGGAGGGTGGGCTGGTGCATTGTCCATCACCAACAAAGCTTTTAGTGGAAGATTATTCTCCCTGAGGTATTCCCGAACACTGGGTCCAAACACCTCAATCACCCACTCCGAGAATAAATTCCTGGTCACCCAAGCCTTTGGGTTTGACCGCCACAAAACATCAAGGCGGGTCTTCCTAGTGTTTTTTAAAGCTCTGGGGTTTTCTGCATGGTACCCAAGGAGTGGCTTTATTTTGCAGTCACCAGAAGCATTAGCACAAAGAAGGAGGGTAAGCCTGTCTTTCATTGGCTTATGGCCAGGGACAGAAGTTTCCTCCTTGGTAATGTATGTACGGCGAGGCATTATTTTCCAAAATAGTCCAGTTTCATCACAGTTGAATACCTGCTGAGAAACAAAGCCTCCCTCTTTAATAATATTAAAAAAAATGTCATGGTGTTCCTTAGCTGCTTCCTTATCGGCACTAGCAGCATCACCATGTCTCACAACACTATGTATTTTATTTCTCCTTCTGAAACCAGTAAACCACCCCTTGGTACCCATAAACACTGGCACATCACTATCACTTGCACTGGGAGTCTTGGCTTTAAGGTCCTCAAACAATTGTCTGGCCTTCTCACAAATTATAGCTTCACTAATGCTATCACCTGCCATTTCTTTCTCCTTTATCCACACTAAGAGTAAATTTTCCATCTCCTCAATCACATTACACCTTGCTTTGCTAAGTCTAGAGATTCCCTTAGCCACTTGCACTGTTTTCAACTCCTCTTTATTCTTTAAAATCGTACATATACTGTAGTCGATTTAGCCATCCCATACTTGTGGGAGACTCAGATGATGCTTCCAATCAGGGGTAAAGGAAACACACTGGTGTCAAGTTCGTAAGTTCTATTTCTGGGACAAACACACAAAAGGAGTTAAGACAGGGTAAACAGCGTCCTGTCCCGGAATCTCTCTGGGTATCTCTATCTGCGCATGCGCGTACAGCGCGCATGTGCTCAAAGTCTGAACTACACTCAGTGACAAAAGAGGGTATGATTATAACATATAATACAGAGACCTGAATCAATAATGGTAAATAGTACAGTTACATATTACAGCATATTCGTCTCATATATCTACACCTCCCTCCCCCTCACGCTCGTAGTGCAATCTCGAGCGGACTCTTTTTCCAGGAGCCTTTGAGAGCGACGTGGGAAAACTGGGGGGTCACTGAATGAGGACTTACTTTTCTCGTCCAAGCAAGGGTTCACAGGGATGTGGGGGAGGGGTTCACCACTAGGGGACGGGACTGAACGAAGGAAGCGGCGATTCCGCCACCATACCCGACCACTAGGGAGACGGACCTCGTAATCCCTGGTCTTGCCGCAGCCCATGACAACCCCGACCTTGTCCCAGCGGTGAGACGTCGGGTCTTGAACCCGAACTGTTTGTCCGATACTCAACCTGGGAAGGGGTCGGGCGTGCTGATCGTACTGTGCCTTTACCTGGTCAGCACGGGCGGCTGCACGACGATCGCAGTCCTCGGTCTTGGCCTGCCACTCCCTCGAGAAGGACTCAGGATGGGCAGGGACACATGACCGTAGTGGGTGGCCGTATAACATCTGTGCTGGGGAGCGACCTGTGAAGTTGGGGGTATTCCGCAATTCCAATAAACCCCGGTCAAAGTTCTCACAGTCAATGTTGCCTGAGGGTGCCGTCTTGAGGATGAGATGCTTGACGGACTTTACGGCAGCCTCGGCATGTCCATTGGACTGGGGATAATGTGGCGAGGACACCACATGATGAACTCCCCATTGCTCCATGAAGTCCCGGAAGTCGTTGCTGGTGAACTGGGGCCCGCCGTCAGTCCTCAGGCGGAGAGGGACACCAACCTCCCGGAAGTAGCCACAGAACATAAGTACTGTATGGGAGGCAGTAGTATTGCCTCCGCAGGGAATGACAACAGGCCACCCCGAGAGCCGGTCGGCGATGACGAGAAAGGACTTTCCCGCCACAACGAAGAAATCCGCAGAGACGGATTCAAAGGGCCTCGTAGGGTTGTCGTTGTTCATGAGGGGTTCCTGCTGCTGACTAGGCTGCAGCACCTGGCATGGCTCGCAGGCTTGAACGGAACTAGCGATGTCGGAGTCTATGCCTGGCCAAAACACAGCTTGTCTCGCCCGGCGTTTTGTAGCTTCCACACCCCTGTGGCTGTCGTGCAGGTGGGCTAGGGTGCGGCGGCGGAGGGCGGCAGGAACCACAACTCTTGCTCCGTACAAGACGAGGTCGCCATCAGCATAGAGGTCGTCCCGCATCTTCCAGTATGGGAGTAAAGAGCTGTGTAAATCGTACCGGTTGGAAGGAAATCCCGAGGTCACGCGGTTCAGTAGACGGATGTACGAAGGGTCCGCTCTTGCCGCGGCTCGGAGTTCCTGAAGAGTCCTGTCGGCGTCTTGCGGTGGAGACTCTTCTGAGATGACAGTGTTCACGGTCACTACAGTCCTGAGGTGTGCCGTAGCATCAGCACATGCGATCTCGTCCTCTGGTGTGGGGTGGCTGACTGGGGCTCGTGACAAAGCATCAGGGATGCAGAGCAGCTTGCCAGCACGCCACGCAGCTGTGAAGAGGTAGGGCGAGGTCTTCTCCTTAAGGCGTTGGAGGCGGGGATTCTCGACCGCATCCAAGGAGTAGTGGTTCAGGATCGGGATGAGTGGCCGATGGTCCGTCATGAGGTTGAAGTGTTGTAGGCCGATCAGATACAACCTACATTTGGACATGGCCCAGACGGCGGCTAACAGCTCCAGTTCGATGGTGGAGTAGCGAGTCTCGGCGTCAGTAAGAAACCGAGAGCTACACTGAACCAGACGAAGGCGTCCATTGCCGTGGTCCTGTAGCAGAGCGTATCCAATCCCGTAGAGGCGAGAAGCATCAGTCTGGAGGACAACTGGCAGGGCCGGGTCGAAGGACGCGAGAACAGGTGGGCTGAGGAGAGCTGTCTTGACGCTGCGGAATGCCTCATCATGGTCAGCTGTCCAGGTGAATGTTCTCTTGGGGCTCATCAGGGGGCGTAGGGGCTGTGCTGCAGCGGCGATGTCGGGGGTGAACTCAGCCAACTGGTTTACCAGGCCCATGAACGAGCGGAGGTCGGTCAGGTTGGCAGGAGTTGGGAAGTCCCGGATCGCGCTGACCTTTCCGGGATCAGCCGATATGCCCTTGCCTGAGAGGGTGTACCCACAGAAGTTCACACTAGGTGCGGCGACCACAAACTTATCCTTGTTGAGGGTGATCCCGTACTTGCGGCACCTTGTGAGCATCTGGTGAATACGCTCAAGATGCGTGGAGTAATCCTCGTCATATAGGAGCACGTCGTCGATGACCTTGACACAGTTCGCCACACCCTGAAGGGCCATGTCACCGCGGAGGCAGAAAGCATCGCCTGTAGCGGCGAAACCCATAGGTCCTCTGCAGTGCTGAAATCGGCCGTACGGTGTGATGAACGTCGTGAGGTGCTGATCTTCTTCCGCAAGTTCCATCTGCCAGTACCCACATAAGGCATCTGCTGTAGTAAAGTACCTTGCCTTCGGGTCCACACTTCGTATAGCGGCGAAGGGTGTTGGTGAAGGGTGGGTAGGGCGGGAAACTTGGCTATTCAGCTTGGTGAGGTCGACGGTGATACGCACTCCAGTAATGTTCTTGGCGACTACTACCATGGGGTGGCACCAATCCGAGGGGTCGTCCCCCGCCGGCTTAATGATCCCCTGGGCTACCATAGAGTCGAGTTCCTTCTTAACTTGGCTCTGGAAAGCGAAGGGTATCCGTCGCGGTGTGTGGATGGCGAAAGGTACTGCGTCATCCTTCAGGTGTATTCTCATGGGGGAGCCAGCCATTGGCTTGAGTGAGGCCGTCTTTAGGTCCTCCTTGGAAATCAGCACGTCCTTGAATTGCCGTAGGAAGAACTCCCTGGCTGCAGAAGGTGACGTATTGGGTGGGAGGGGCAGCTCCTTGCACCTGTTGACATGTTTTACTTCCAGAATTGGCTTAGGGAAGTCTGGAGATATTATGGCCAACTCTTGACAGTGGCCATATGACAGTAGTGGCATCTGAACACCTTTGTGGATCTGAATCCTGGCAGAACATGACTGCTTGCCTAGGGTGAGGGTAGCCTGAAATGTACCCAGAGCAGGTGCCATTGTAGAACCGTCTGCAGTGAGCGTTGTAGAAGTTGACGGTGGTTGCAAGCTGCTCTTAGGGATCCCCAGAATTTCGAGGTGTCTTGTGCCGATGACTGTGACGTCCGCACCTGTGTCAGGAAGCATCTGGATACGGGAAGTAATGTCGCCGTATGACAGGTGAACACAGATGGGCTGAGGTGTCTTGCTGACAGGAGAAGGGGATCCCACGCGACAACAGATCTTGTTCTTCGCCGCCTGAGACTTGCAAGTAGTATCCTTTTTCTTCCGTGACTGACAGCATTTGTCAAAATGTCCAATGCGGCTACAGGAGCGGCACTGAACGTTGTTGGCAGGGCACTTCAGTGTCCTAGCCAAATGGCCACGACGGCCACAGTTATTGCAGGTGCTGTCAGCGGCAGGGCATTCCGAACCATGCCGACGAGCACAATACTGGCAGGGGTGACCTGGCGTCGAAGTCTGAAGTGATGCTGAAGAGTGATGCGAAGCTGAAGTCGGATGTGAAGCTGAAGTCGGATGTGAGGCTGAAGTCCCGTCACGTCCTTTGTTCTTCTTATATGCGGAGATGGCACACAGCTGGTTAGGTGGAGCACGAATAGCAGAAGTCGCACTTCTGGTGGCTTCGTAAGAGCGGCAGGTGGTGACAACATCCTGTAGAGAGGAGGCAGTGTTGAGGGAGATAAGCTTCTGAATAAGCTCTTCGTCCCGCACGCCCATGAGGATAATCATCTTCAGCTGTGTTTCCTCACAAGTCGACGAGTTCCCAGGACAAACGTCAACCTCCTCAGCGATGCGTCTGAGTCGTACGTAAAAATCTGCAAATGACTCACCCTCCAGCTGCTTACAACTGAGAAGCTCTCTCCTACTCAGAGCTTCGTTGCGGAGACCCTTGATATGCGTCTGTAAAGCATCCAAGACGTCCTTCACAGTCTTGTCTGTGTTGTGGGGGATTTGCAGGGTGTGCTCCAGGATACGTTGCGTCTCTAGGGTGAGACACATCCTCATCTGGATCAGCTGTTTCTCCCTAGGCAACCTCGATAAGTCGACCATCATCGAATAATCGTCCCATCTCTGACGCCATTCACGGAATACCTGGAACGAGGCATCAGCTTGGAGTGGCGGTGGACTCTGAGCGAGTGCTTTCTGTGTGGGGGGCAAAGAAGTTGGAGAGGACCCTTCGGGCGCGCCTGTAGACGAAGGGGCAGGTGTGGCAGCTGCTCGAAGGTTCGCAGGTGTCAACAACTCGATCATGGCACTGAATCTGTCATTTTCTTGTTGACGCCTGTGATCCTCTTCCTGTTGCCTCCTGATGTCGTCTTGTCGTCGGTTTTCTTCCAAAAACTGAATTAAACGAAGGAAGTCGCCGCCTGTGGCAGGTTCCGGACGTGTGTAGTGGGGGCTAAGGGTGGGTGGGGCCGCTTGATCCACTTCCCGCTCCACTTGGAGTCCACTTACTGCACCGACATCAGTCTGATGTTGGGCTTGTTGGGTATCTGGAGAAAACCCAATAAATTCTTGATCTTCCATAAGGCCTGGTTTGTTTCTCTCACAATTACTGTAATTAATAAGTGAGCAGAAAGCAATCGTCTTTAAATGGAAGATATCTGCGAGCGTCTGTGAGTGAGTGAGTGTGTGTGCGTTCGTTCGTGCGTGTGCTCGGAGTAGGCTGGCCAGAGAACGGGTGGCTGGGTATAGCAATTCCTCTCGCTCCCTCACGCCAGTTTTAGCCGAGTCATGAGCGGGGAAGGATGTCAAAACTTGAGCTCTCCCCTAGGTCTTAAATGGGCTTCCCTCTTTTGTAAAAAGTGCAGGAACACGGGGAAACACTTTAAAGACACTAAAGGGCACACACAACACTGAAAAAGCACTTCACAACACTGCACTGTAAATCCAGGAATATCTTGAGAGGTACGCGCCGATATTCACTGGGCAGGAGGAGTTGACAAGATGGCGGCTCCGAGAGAGATTCTGCGTCCACTCCAATTCTGAATAATGTGATGTCCCAGCTAATCACCGCGCCATGTGGGAGACTCAGATGATGCTTCCAATCAGGGGTAAAGGAAACACACTGGTGTCAAGTTCGTAAGTTCTATTTCTGGGACAAACACACAAAAGGAGTTAAGACAGGGTAATCAGCGTCCTGTCCCGGAATCTCTCTGGGTATCTCTATCTGCGCATGCGCGTACAGCGCGCATGTGCTCAAAGTCTGAACTACACTCAGTGACAAAAGAGGGTATGATTATAACATATAATACAGAGACCTGAATCAATAATGGTAAATAGTACAGTTACATATTACAGCATATTCGTCTCATATATCTACAATACTCATCACTAAGTTTCGCAATGCTTGTTCCATCCTCACATTTCTTTATGATTTCTTTCTTAGTTTCAAGAGTTATGAGCTTTCTCACTCGCTTTGGATGATTCATTGTCACAATTGTACACTTGTATAACAAAATATTTATACAAATAACTCTATTTCCACATCAAAAGACGAAATTTCAACAATAACAGTGGTGCACTGGCTACACAATGAGACAAAGATGGCACCTAACGCTCTTGTTGTGGGTCGCGGTACAACAATATTCATGCGCCAGGCGAAATAGTCCGGTATTCATCCGCGTTCGTTGTAGGAGTTGCGTTCGTTGTAGCATTCTCAATTTTATAGGTAAAACCGTTCGTTATAGGAATATTCGTAGTAGGATCCGTTCGTTATAGCATACCCCACTGTAAATTGATTGCGGATAAATGTGGTTACGAATACCGAGGCTATAAATAACAGGGTTTGCACACACACACTGATATCCCCGTTAGCAGGAACAATTGGTACAGAGCACTTCTGGGGATGAGAGATTTCTGGGTAACGGGAAGACTTTCTCATACCCGGAAAAATTCCTTAACCCCGGAACCTTTTCCTGTTACTGGGAAAAGTTTCCGAGTGTTTAATCTAGACCTCTTGCAGAGATGCACACTAGCTCACTTCCCCAGAAGGTATCTGGGTGCTGGAGATGTTTTCTTTGAGTCTAAACTACTGTACTGGAATTAGTAAATACAGTTCTAATTAAGTTAGAAACTTAATTTCTTTACTATAATAATCCAGAATAGTTTATCTAAAAGTTTGGTTAAATAAATATATTTAAAAATTATAAATCTATAGGATATTGGCATGAATGAAGCTGTGTGTTAGAACAAAGACTGTTATTTTCCACTCCAATGGAGCTGTGGGGGATTAGTGGGTCTCATTTAACCGATCTGACCTGATGCAATGTCAGGTGAAGGTAGGATGGGGGATTAGTGGTCTCATATTACTGATCTGATGAAATGTGAGGTCACCCTTTCGTACGTGGAGGATTAGTGGGTCTCATGACCTGAAGATGTCTTGGAAAAACACAAAACCTAAAGTATTTTTAGAGAGATTGTGGTAAATACAGATACAGTATAACTATAAATGAGCAAAGTTGAATCTCTTCAACATTTCATTACGTTACATAACACTTTTAAATATGGAGTGAGAAAACAGAAAGGTGTGGGTAATCAGAGAGATGGAGTGGAAATGAGTGTTGCCAAGCACTCCTCAATAGCCAATATTTAACTTACTACAGGTTGTACCTCTGTCGGCTGGCAACCTCGGGACCTGACCGGTGCCGAACCATGGAAATTCATCCTTTTCCTGGACAGATAGTGACTTGTGCTTAAATTAGCACCACTTTCACTGCTTCGTGGTCTCTTTGAAGACATATTGAAGGGTTAAATGTCGTTTCGTAGCTTCTCAAATTTCACGAGTATTTAATTCACCGTTTTTTATTTGGACACAAAAAAAAAACACTACATAATTTAAAATTTTGACGGCGGAAACTCGAATTTCGACGGGTTTGAATGGCTCGCCAACGTTCAGACGACGTGCACAATCGTGTAAACAGCGTCATTTCTCTTATGTACAAAAGATTCATTATTGTTTATTACTGAAGTCTTTTTTACCGAATTAATGTTTATATGTGCAAAATGAGCAATACAATTCATTAATAATACGTAGAATATTAAAACACACGAGGAAATGAGACAGCATTGTTTTCGTTAATGTTTACAAAACCAGTGGCTGATTGGTTCTACATATAAAACAAGAAAATAAGACCCTGGTTGTAGCTGTAGTAAAATTAATGTAAAAATTAATATGGTTGTTTGAAGTAATGTTATTTAATGTTAATAAATGGAACAATATAAGTAGCTAACCATTAATGTTAAAGAAAAAAGTGAGACTGCGCATATGTAAGTGAGCACATGTAAAAAACATATCGTCATTACTCTCCATAAGAATATGAAAGCAACACTTATTTACTCTTCATATATATTGAAGGGTTAAATTAGTGGTTCTCAACCTTGTTTGCCCCTTGCATCCCTTTCACCATATGTCAGAATTTCATTCCCCCCTCCTTTCCAAGATTGTCTGCCTCAAAAAGTGCATTCCAAATAATATGCATATAATACTGAAAATCCTTTATTTTTTCCATATTAGTACAATTCCCCCCCCCCCCCCCCTGAAAACCTGAAATTCCCCCCCCTGGGGGGAATTCCCCCCTGGTTGAGAACCCCTGGGTTAAATGTTGTACTCTGTACTGTATAGACGAACAGAGAGAGAGAGCCGAACTGCCAGATGTAAACAAACCTTAATTTCTCGTGGCTTTGTTTTGTTTTTTTACGGGGATTAGCCCACCTGGGCACAGGTCACTGACCCACATTGGAGCCTGAGGGGCGAAAATGCAATACTCCAGTAATAATGATAATAATAATTCAGAAAAAAAAGAAAAAAAGTTGCTTATCTACCAAATGGACAAACTAAAATCGTTCCAGACCACGGGAGTTTCCGGACCACAGAATGCCGGACTAGAGAGGTACAACCTGTACCATGTAGTCTCACACACACGTAAATGTGTCTTAATTCCCTTGTTGTGGGTGTGTGACTGGTGTTGTAATGTGTAGTCACTGTAGAGTGTGTGTGTGTGTGTGTGTGTGTGTTGGTCCAGCGGTTAGCGTTCCCCAGTCACAGTCATGGGCTCGTGGGTTCGAATCCTGGCGGGTTGAGGTGTTGATTATATATATATATATATATGCTGATAACCACCAGGAAAGAAGAAAACACGAAGTTCCCAAGCGCTTTCGTGTAATTCACATCTTCAGGGGTGAGTACAGACTAGATAGAGTAATGCAGAACAAGATGAATATATACAGAGGAGGGTGAGACCAGGTCCACAATGGTCAGGTAATGACCCTACAGTACTAATCTTTAAATGGCACACAACGGTTGGTGGTTGGGTCAGATGGGACAGTGACCCGCCCTCTCACCTGATCACAAATCTTCTTAATTACAAAGTTGTCCAGCTTGTACATGCCGTTACTCAAATTCATGTTGAATGCTTCGGTATGTTTAATAAGACTAGATTCTATGATGTTCCTACTATCAATTGAATTACATGGTAATATTGAGGAGGCATTATCCCAGTCAATGCAATGCTTGTTATCCCTCAAATGAACAAACAGAGCATTGGATTCCTGGCCTGTCCTGACACTGTATCTGTGTTGTTTAATTCTAGTTACAAGATTTTTACCTGTCTGGCCTAAGTAAAACATATTACATTCCTTGCAAGGAACTTTATAAATGCAACCAATTGTGTTGTTGGGGGAGTTCTTGATTAACATTTGTTTAACAGTGCATGAGTTTTTAAATGCCACATTGACGTTCCAAGATTTTAGCTGTGCCGGAATGTGTGAGAAATTTTTGTGAAATGGTAATATTAAGATATTCTTATGGTCATGGGTGGGCTTGGGATCAGTTCTATAAAAAGTTTTCTTAGTAATGTTTAAGCATTTGTCTATGAAAGATCTAGGGTATTTAAGGTTTGAGCCAATATTATATATATATTTGTGTTCCTCATCGATGAATTCCGGACTGCAAATTCTCAAGGCACGTAAAAACATTGTTGTAAATACTGACTGTTTGACTTTATTATGGTGGGCAGAATAATAATGAATGTATGAACACACATTGGTTGGTTTTCTATAAATACTGAACTTAAAAGTGTTACCTATTCTGTGTATCAGACAGTCTAGGAATGGCAATTTACAGTCTTGCTCTAATTCCACAGTGAATTTGATCGAGGGGGCTAAGTTGTTAAGTTGTGGTAGGAAAACTTTTAGGTCCTCATTACATGGCCAGAGACATAATACATCATCAACATATCTAAACCAGACTGCTGAGGGTGGTAAAATATTACTTAATAGTATTAAGCAACCTATATATGGAATTCTTTGAAAAGAAACTATTAAGTAATATTTTACCACCCTCAGCAGTCTGGTTTAGATATGTTGATGATGTATTATGTCTCTGGCCATGTAATGAGGACCTAAAAGTTTTCCTACCACAACTTAACAACTTAGCCCCCTCGATCAAATTCACTGTGGAATTAGAGCAAGACTGTAAATTGCCATTCCTAGACTGTCTGATACACAGAATAGGTAACACTTTTAAGTTCAGTATTTATAGAAAACCAACCAATGTGTGTTCATACATTCATTATTATTCTGCCCACCATAATAAAGTCAAACAGTCAGTATTTACAACAATGTTTTTACGTGCCTTGAGAATTTGCAGTCCGGAATTCATCGATGAGGAACACAAATATATATATAATATTGGCTCAAACCTTAAATACCCTAGATCTTTCATAGACAAATGCTTAAACATTACTAAGAAAACTTTTTATAGAACTGATCCCAAGCCCACCCATGACCATAAGAATATCTTAATATTACCATTTCACAAAAATTTCTCACACATTCCGGCACAGCTAAAATCTTGGAACGTCAATGTGGCATTTAAAAACTCATGCACTGTTAAACAAATGTTAATCAAGAACTCCCCCAACAACACAATTGGTTGCATTTATAAAGTTCCTTGCAAGGAATGTAATATGTTTTACTTAGGCCAGACAGGTAAAGATCTTGTAACTAGAATTAAACAACACAAATACAGTGTCAGGACAGGCCAGGAATCCAATGCTCTGTTTGTTCATTTGAGGGATAACAAGCATTGCATTGACTGGGATAATGCCTCCTCAATATTACCATGTAATTCAATTGATAGTAGGAACATCATAGAATCTAGTCTTATTAAACATACCGAAGCATTCAACATGAATTTGAGTAACGGCATGTACAAGCTGGACAACTTTGTAATTAAGAAGATTTGTGATCAGGTGAGAGGGCGGGTCACTGTCCCATCTGACCCAACCACCAACCGTTGTGTGCCATTTAAAGATTAGTAGGGTCATTACCTGACCATTGTGGACCTGGTCTCACCCTCCTCTGTATATATTCATCTTGTTCTGCATTACTCTATCTAGTCTGTATTCACCCCTGAAGATGTGAATTACACGAAAGCGCTTGGGAACTTCGTGTTTTCTTCTTTCCTGGTGGTTATCAACATATACCTAGATCACGTGCACCTACAGTGATTTACTTGCATATATATATATATATATATATATAATATATATATATATATATATATATATATATATATATATTATATATATATATATATATATATATATATATATATATATATATATATATATATATATATATATATATATATATATAATATATATATATACAGTCAACCCTCACTTTACACGGTCCCACATTCCGCGTTTCCACGTTTACACGGTGCCCTGCCGGAACCCAGGATGCTCACATTCCGCAGTGCCTGTACCCCTTTACGCGGAGAGTGGCTGGCGAGCTGCGCCATTTTTGGATCCAAACCTCCCGCCATCCGCCATGTTGTGTAAGCGGCGCGAACATGGTGCGCACAAGGTCACTCAGTCATCAAAACATTACCAGTTCTTCACCCGCCACCCACCACAGCTGGCCCAAGTCAGTGATAGTGATAATTATGGTGAGGATATGGACTTATATGGACTTTGGGGGGTTTGACAAAGAGGCCCTGCAAGCCTCTGTGGTGGATAGTGATACAATTGATACAAGTGATATAGGTGAGGGCCAATAATCTGCCCTCTGCCTCGGAACCAACCGCCCATCCCCGTGTGCCCAGCCATCTTTTCTACTAATGTAAGTGTTAAAAAACCTAATATTATTGATATTTCTCTTAATTATTAATTGTGTGTGCATACCATCATAAAGTTAAGATAATATTTTTACTACAACATAGTTGTGTGTCATCAAAAAGTGGAGTTTGCGGGTCTGCCCTGTCTCTATTTCAATTAATCCCATATGCTATGTTATTCACTTTACGCGTTTCTCACTTTCCGCAGTACCCTGTGGGTTACATTAACCGCGTAAAGTGAGGGTTGACTGTATATATATATATATATATATATATATATATATATATATATATATATATATATATATACAGGTAGTCGTCGACTTACGACCTAGATTGGTTACGGCCGACCGGTCGTAAGTTGATCTGGTCGTAAGTCGGCCTATGTTATAATTACCTTACGTATATTATACTGTAATGTGTAATGATAATATAATCATCTTTAAGTCATATTTTATCAACATTTTCTTTGTTCATTATTGTTACGGTCGTCAGGTTTAAGTAAATCACTGCATACTACAGTACAATTGGTTTATTATTTACACTGGGGCTGGGGCCAAAACTGTCGTACCGCCGGTCGTAAAGTCGAACAGACGTAAGTCGCATAGGTCGTAAGTCGACGACTACCTGTATATATATATATATATATATATATATATATATATATACTTCATTTTTAGTCCAATTAACACGCGGACTTTGAACATATAATCAACGACCTCACCAGCAAGGAATCGAACCCTCGACCTACTGGGTGTGACTAGGGAGCGCTTACCGGCTAGGCCACAAGGACACTAAAAGCAGTTCTAGACTCTGTTATATTTCACACAAAGCCTGTTCATCGAGCTGATGGCGCCGTGAACCTCATTGGGAAACTGCCCGTGCCTCGTATGTGGTGTCAGTAGCATTTTACCGAATCCAGCTTGTATGAAACGCGAGGTACATATATATACTTCATTTTTAGTCCAATTAACACGCGGACTTTGAACATATAACACAGGACAACAAATTTTTTATAATTCCCAGTTGCATGAGATTTCTTTACTGTTTCTTACCATTTTTGATCTGCTGATTTCATATTTGAAACCAGTTTTGTTCTGCATGCTCCAGTTTTCATGCAATTTGAGGTTTTACATTCTAGCCGTTTGCGGTCAAATTAATTAATTACACGATTATGGTATCAATAGGGAGATATAATTTTGTCTGTTTTTTCTTTCAGATTTGGTCATGGCTACAAAGAGAAATCAATGTGTGAACAAACCTGATGCCTTCTGTTATATTTGTGGATACTTCACGCTTATTCGTCAGAGGCGCAATATAACATCGTTTGTGAGGCGCGGCTATAAAGCGTACTTCGGACTTACTCTTGGCGACCAAGACAAAAAATGGGCTCCACATGCTGTGTGTCATAACTGCGAAGAAATGCTGCGTGACTGGACAAAAGGAAAACGTAAGGGCTTACCGTTCGGAATTCCCATGACCTGGCGAGAACCGAAGGACCACACAACTGACTGCTATTTTTGTCTGATCAATACGAAGGGTGTTGGCACGAAAAACAGACATATAATATCGTATCCTAGTATCCCTTCAGCAATTCGACCTACTTTGCACTCTGATGAGCTACCAGTTCCAGTTTTTAATGGGTTGTCTCCAGCTGAAGAGGAGGGAAGCGACAAAGACCAAGAGAGTGAACATGAAACTCAAGAAATACTTGCAGATTCCGACGATTCTTCTGATGGTACACCAGAGTCATCAACCCCTCAGAAGTTTAGTCAGCCAGAGCTGAATGACCTTGTGCGTGATTTGGGTCTCTCCAAAAATGCAGCAGAAGTTCTAGCTTCTAGGTTGCAAGAAAAGGCTCTACTGAACCAGACCACAAAAGTTTCAGACTTCAGAAAGCGGGAACAGGATTTTGTGCCATTCTTTACAGAGGAGAATAAGTTTGTTTACTGTCATAATATCCCGGGTCTTCTCCAGGAATTAGGGATTCCATTGTATAGTCCAAATGACTGGCGATTATTTCTATATAGTTGTAAGCGTAGCCTGAAGTGTGTGCTACTACATAATGGTAATGTCTATGCAGCTGTTCCAGTGGGTCATTCTGTGTGCTTACGAGAGGAGTATAATGACATTAAAACTGTGATTCACCTGCTAAAATACCATGAGCACAACTGGACAATTTGTGTTGACCTCAAAATGGTGAACTTCCTTCTTGGCCAACAAAGAGGATTTACAAATTATCCCTGCTTTCTTTGCATGTGGGACAGCCGAGCTAGAGACAGGCATTGGAACCTGAAGGAGTGGCCCTTACGTGAGACTCTGGAAGCTGGTATGCCAAACATTGTCAATGATCCAATCGTCAGTCGAGAAAAGATCATATTTCCTCCTCTCCATATCAAGCTGGGCCTGATGAAACAGTTTGTCAGAGCATTAAATACTGATGGTGAATGCTTCCAACACATAGTCTCTGCTCACCCTGCTTTGTCATTTGAGAAGATAAAGGCAGGTGTGTTTGATGGACCACAAATTCGTGCACTTGTACGTGATCAAGACTTTGTCAGAAAGATGGACGACAAGGAAAGGGGTGCATGGCTTTCATTTGTGGCGGTAATGGAAAACTTTCTTGGTAATAAAAAGGCTGACAACTATGAAACCCTTGTAGCAACCATGTTGTCAGCCTTTCATGACCTTGGATGCAATATGAGTGTCAAACTCCATTTCCTATATAGTCATCTTGATAGATTCCCTGAGAACCTAGGGGCAGTAAGTGACGAGCAAGGCGAGCGGTTTCATCAGGATCTCAAGACCATGGAAGACCGCTACCAAGGGAGATGGGACAAACATATGATGGCAGACTACTGCTGGAGCATTAAACGAGAGTGCCCTGAGACATTTCACAAACACAAGAGCTTCAAGCGCAAATTCCTACCTGGCTAAAATGTGATTGGGCTTTGTCTCCTCATAGTAACAAATTTCTTACCTAACAATGAGTTTTATACAAATTTCAACCTTTGTTTTAGATGGAACATGTTTCAAATTGTGTTGTTGAATAAATTTAGAATATGTAATATTTTATTGTTTATTACCCAGCTAATTTAATGACAGTTTAATGACATATTTTTCAAGATAGACGACGAGGTCAATAAGACGAAGACGAAATTTTGAAATTTCAAAATACCTTGATTGCAAAAAAACTAGAGCTTACAGAAAGAAACTAACTTCAGATATGAGATCAGCACACCCAAATTAGGTAGAATCAAGTGTTTATAGCAATGCAACAAAAACTTTGTTGACCAGTGAATCAACGACCTCACCAGCGCCATCAGCTCGATGAACAGGCTTTGTGTGAAATATAACAGAGTCTAGAACTGCTTTTAGTGTCCTTGTGGCCTAGCCGGTAAGCGCTCCCTAGTCACACCCAGTAGGTCGAGGGTTCGATTCCTTGCTGGTGAGGTCGTTGATTATATGTTCAAAGTCCGCGTGTTAATTGGACTAAAAATGAAGTATATATATGTACCTCGCGTTTCATACCAGCTGGATTCGGTAAAATACTACTGACACCACATACGAGGCACGGGCAGTTTCCCAATGAGGTTCACGGCGCCATCAGCTCGATGAACAGGCTTTGTGTGAAATATAACAGAGTCTAGAACTGCTTTTAGTGTCCTTGTGGCCTAACCGGTAAGCGCTCCCTAGTCACACCCAGTAGGTCGAGGGTTCGATTCCTTGCTGGTGAGGTCGTTGATTTTATATATATATATATATATATATATATATATATATATATATATATATATATATATATATATATATATATATATATCATATATATATATATATATATATATATATGCAAGTAAATCACTGTAGGTGCGCGTGATCTAGGTATATGCTGATAACCACAAGGAAAGAAGAAAACACGAAGTTCGTGTTTTCTTCTTTCCTTGTGGTTATCAGCATATATATATATATATATATATATATATATATATATATATATATATATATATATATATATATATATATATATATATACAGGTAGTCGTCGACTTACGACCTAGATTGGTTACGGCCGCCCGGTCGTAAGTTGATCTGGTCGTAAGTCGGCCTATGTTATAATTACCTTACGTATATTATAATGTGTAATGATAATATAATTATCTTTAAGTCATATTTTATCAACATTTTCTTTGTTCATTATTGTTACGGTCGTCAGGTTTAAGTAAATCACTGCATACTACAGTACAATTGGTTTATTATTTACACAACATACAAAAAAAAAAAAATACAGGTGCAAAACATATAAAACATTTTAGTTGCAAAACATACAAACACATACAAACATACAAAAAACATCTTATTGGCTGCTGGTGCTTGGCTGTGGATCGTCGATGTCGTCAGCTGGGGCAGCCTTTGGGGTAGCCGGAGTTGTTGTTTTTTTCATGAACATGGTGAGCTTTGTCTGAATTGTTCGTTTCTTCTTCTCCTCGTAAATTTCTTGATACGGACGAAACGAATTGCGTGCCATCCGCTCAATCCTTGCAAATCGTTCGATGTTTGGGTCCATTCCTTCAAAATGGGCAAGAAGTTTATTCAGTAGAGATAAACCTTCTGATAATCCCTTAGTGGCAGGTTGAGGAGTAGATGAAGACAGTTTCCTCTTGGTAGACATCTTGGGGGGGGTGGTGGTTCAAGAAAAATTTCCAAGACAAAAGAAAGGCACAAGGCAAACAGACACGGAGGGAAGTGTGCTGTACCAGCGAGCGTGTTTGTAATTGAGCGCGGGGATGCGCGCGGCTCCAGCTCCCGGCAGCGCCAGGAGGCTGGGGCCAAAACTGTCGTACCGCCGGTCGTAAAGTCGAACAGACGTAAGTCGCATAGGTCGTAAGTCGACGACTACCTGTATATATATATATATATATATATATATATATATATATATATGTATGTATGTATGTATATACAGTGGTACCTCGATTTACGTGGTCAATTGAACCCACAGGGTACCGCGGAAAGTGAAATCCGTGTAAAGTGAACAACAGAACATATGGGATTAATTGCAATAGAGACTTGCCCGACCCCCAAACTCCACTTTTTGACGACACAATACTGTGTTGTAGTAAAAATATTATCTTAACTTTATGATGGTATGCACACACAATTAATATAGAAGAGGTTAGGTTAGGAAAAATAAAGGTTAGTTTAGGAAAACTAAAGGTTAAGTTAGGAAAACTAAAGGTTAGGTTAGGAAAACTAAAGGTTAAGTTAGGAAAACTAAAGGTTAGGTTAGGAAAACTAAAGGTTAGGTTTAACACTTACGTTAGTAGAAGAGATGGTTCGGCATACGGGGATGGAGGCTGGTTCCGAGGCAGAGGGCAGATTACTGGCTCTCAGGTGAATCACCATCACTATCTGTCACAGTTGTCAGGGCCTCCCTGACAAATCCCTCAAAGTCACCTTCACTGTCACTATCACTGGCTCTGGCTGGCTGTGGTGGGTTCCGGGCGAAGAACTCGGTAATGCTTTTTTGACGGCTAGTGTTGATGTTGTCTTGATACACCTTGATGTACGGCTCCATAGCTTGCACCAGCTGGGTATGGAAGACTTCATAGCGGTCACCGTCATGGTCATTGGAAAGGAAGAGCTTCAATTTTTTCTGCACACTCAATGGCACCCTTAATATGACTATGCGTTAACTTGTGTTCTTCTCGGATTGATGCACCACCTTCCTCTTCACTGACCTGATCATCTTCCAACATCTCGTCGGCAGTCATTTCAGGATCTCTGATCACCTCCAGGATGTCTTCGTTGGTGTTCTCGGAGAAGCCTTCAGCTGTAATTCTGTGCGCAGCTTTTCTTGCAAGGTCCAATGCCACTGTCACAGACTGAACCTCACCAGTCACAGGTTGACTCCGCCTCTCACCTGGTATACCATGCAACACATGCCTCCATGCGTGACGAATTGTAGCTATAGACAGCTGGTCCCATGCCTCTACCAAGAAGTCCACAGCTTGTTTGACGTTATATTTTTTCCAAAACTGTTTGACGAGAACTTCTTGATTCACCACCTCTTGTTCCTTGTCCTCGTTGCTTTTGCTTTCGCTATCGGTGTCACCCAGGTTACGCAACTCATCCTTGGTGTTGGTACAGTCGTTCAGGAGCTTAAATTTTTTTGCAGAGTATGCAGCTTTCACATTGCAGATCAACTCCTGGTCTATGGGCTGGATTAATGACGTAGTGTTGGGAGGAAGGAAGACCACTTTTACGTCGGGGTGACGATCCATAAGTACAGGTGGACTTTCAAAAATCCGGCAACCTGAGGATTGCCGGATTTTCGAAAGTGCCGGAAAACTGATGGTTTTATTTGCTGTATAAGTTTAACAGAAAATGACTTCCTGTACAGTCCTTTAAACAAAGAAAATTAAACACTGAATGAAATTTTATTATATATGCTGTATACAGTATATTTAACAGAAAATTACTACCTGTACACTCCTTTAAAAAAATAGAAAATTAAACACTAAATGAAAATCAAATGAAATTTTAATGTTTATCAGGCTAAACAGCAGATGGGCTGTCAGGATTATCATCTTTATCACTGACAGTGACAACATCCGCAGCAACAGGAACAGCTTCAACTGTCTTAAAGTTGATGGCAGTGGATTATCAAGTGTGGACACCGCTGTTGCTTCTTCCTGCTTCCTAGCTATTTTCTTGAATATATTGGGCAATGTCTGTTGCTTCATATACTTGGGTCTTTCTCTAATAAGTTTATCTTGGAGCAAGAAAACATTCATGATTTCTTGTTCACTTACAAAACTTCCTTGCTCTAGTCCAACCAGCAGTTCAGTTGTCAACGCAATTAACCTGTCAAGAGAGATTCTGTCTCTCACATCTTCCTCATTTTCTTCACTGCTTTCATCTTCATCACTACCTGTACAGGCATTTCTCTCCGGACTTTTAACCATATCTACAATTTCAGAATCGGTGTAATGATGAACTGTAGGCACATTATCATCAACATCCAACCATTCTGTTAAAACATCTTCATTTATCCTTGATGAAAGCTCCTTGGCATCAGGATTAGTTACATCTTTAACATAAGCAAGAAGTTCATGTATAAGGTGCTTTTCTTTGGAAACCCTAAACCCTGCAAAATCATTTTCTGTGTCTTCGTTAGAATGAGAAGTAAACATTAAACTTGGCAACAATTTATGCCATCCATTTTTCAGTGTTGATGTTTTAATAGACGTCCAAGCATTGGCAACACAGTACACTGCATCCTTAATGTTGAACTCTTTTATGAATTTCTGTACTGGGGTGCCTGAATTAACTGAACTCACTAGGCGCCTCATTAACAGGGATCGATACTTACACTTCATAGAACGTATGATACCATTGTCCTGTGGTTCAATTAGTGATGTGCAGTTCGGTGGGAGGTAGGCAACAAAAACATTATCTTTCACTAGAAGATCGGCTTTTAGATGTGCCGAACAATTGTCTAAAATAAGAAGTATCTTGCATTTAGGGCCTAGTCCAACTGAGTTACAGTGAGCCCTGGCCTCAGGAACAAAACATTTATGAAACCAATCCAATGTAATATCAGTGGTAACCCACCCCTTCTTGTTGGCACGGTAATGGACAGGAAACCGTGTTATACCCTTAAAGACCCTCGGATGTAAACTTTTTCCGATAACAAGCAACTTACATCTATGGGTACCCGCAGCATTAGAGCAGCACATTACCGTGACGCGATCCTTCGAAGCTTTAAACCCCGATGGCGATTCTGCATCCTCAGTTGTCAGAGTTCTTTTTGGCGTACATCTCCAAAATAGGGCAGTCTCGTCAGCATTATACACTTCTTCATGACTTAAATGTTCATCACTAACTAATTTTGCAAATTCATCCACATAGGCACTAGCTGCATCCTTGTCTGCTGAACGTTTTTCACCACATACTGCACGAAACTGTAAGCCATGTCGCGACTTGAAACGTTGCAGCCAACCTTCTGTATTGTCACTCTTGTGTTGCAATCCTAGCTCTTCATGAAACACTTTGGCTTGTTCCTTTAATAAATCACCAGAAATTTCCACACCTTCACTTACACGAAGTTTAAACCAGGTTATGAGAACTTGGTCTAGTTCCGCACTTTTTCCCTCCGACATTGACTTCCATACAAATATTTTCCTTTTTGATCCACTGTCAGAAAAGAACTTTAACAGTTTTTCTTTCTGTTTTTTAATATCATACACTGTTGAAGAGCCGATGCTGTATATTTCACAAATGGTTCGCACAGACACGCCGCTATCAAGTTTTTTAAGCACTTCCACTTTCTCTGCAATCGACAACGCACGATGTTTACATTTTACGCCACCGCTTTTCTTTGCTGAATCCATGATGTGGCTATACAGCAGCAATTAAATGATAAAATCAGAAGGAATGAGCATGAATGCTTGTTAGCAGGTGCAAGCAAGACCCAACAGCTGATTCTGGAGTACAGCGCTATCAAAACATAAACGGCGCGTCCAGAAAACAATGGTGCGCCAAAGCAGGAAATTTGAAAATGCGCTCCGAAATCCATGCCGGAAAACTGAAGGTTCCGGTTTATCGATTGCCGGATTTTTGATGGTCAACCTGTAGTGGCGAGTGTCCTGGTGCGTTGTCAAGGAGCAACAGAATGTTGAATGGAACATTCTGTTGCTCGCAGAATTTCTTCACGTCAGGAACGAAACAGTCATTAAACCAGGAGAGTGACAGAGCAGAGAATCTCCAACTCCTTACGTGCGGTCAGCCAGTGGACATTAATCTTGCTCATGTCCACGTTCTTGTAGGCGTGCGGGCTGCTTGAATCACCGATAACTTGGGTTTACAGGTACCGGAGGCATTGGTGGTAAAGAGGACGGTGATGCGCTCCATCTGCAACTTCCGGCCCCAAATCTTGCTGGCAGACTGGACAACGAAGGTCTTAGAAGGTAGCTTTTTCCAAAAGAGACCGGATTCGTCCATGTTGAACACCTGGTCGTCAGTGTACTGCCCTTCCTCCATAACCTCACGTATGAACGGAGGAAAATCTCTAGCCGCCGCACGGTCAGCACTTGCTTTTTAACCACCAATGTTGATGTTGGTGATCTTGTTCCTCTTCTTAAACCTATGCAGCCAACCAGAGGAAACATTGAAGGGTTTGGGCTCTGCAATTCCCATCTTACGTGACACTGCTGCGTACAGTTGATGGGCGTACTCTTGAACAGATCACATGTCCACCGTCATGTTGCATCGCGCCTGACGAATCAAGTAACTCACCAGCAAATTTTCCACCTTTAGCAGCACCTTGTTCTGGCAATACTTGATCATTGAAGCACCTGCAGACTTTGTGATTCTCATGTGTTCTTTGATCTTGGCTGCATCCTTCTTAATAGTACGAATCGTAGATTCGTTGACTCCATGCTGGCGAGCGAGATCAGCTTGACGTGTTCCTTTCTCCAAATCTTGAATGATCTTGTATTTCATTTCGTAGCTTAGGGAACGTCGTATCTTCTTCGGCTTAGGGCGGCTGGGTCCAGGTAAGGAAAGGTTTCTCTCTGGGGGCGGTGGTCCGGCGGAAGCCATTTTACCGAACAATGGATTCACGTATACACGGTGTGGCCTGGAGGGATGAGACTGCCGCGGCTAGGCCAAGCGTCGTCTTTCCTCCCTCCCTCCTGCTGGTGGACACGTCATATTACTTTAAACCAATCACAGCTAGCAGCGGATGAAGGTAAGGATGCTTGGCCCAATCACTGTCCGATATGTCATATGACGTCACTGTTAACGCAACAGAGACATGCACTGCGCAACCTTACCGCGCGGCAGGGTCGAATCTAAAATTAGCGTCGAGCCAGACACTCTGCACGTATATGGGTAGATGCACTGCGGAAAGTGAAATTCCGGTTCTGGCGAGGTACCGCGTAAATGAGAAATCGCGTAAAGTGAAACCCCGTAAAGCGGGGTAATACTGTGTATATATAAATATATATATATATATATATATATATATATATATATATATATATATATATATATATATATATATATATATATATATATATATATATATTACCTAAACAACACCCCTTTCTTAAGGTTATGGGTCCCCCAGTTCTATTGAGAACGAGGACATCTGTGAGACTACTTATTCTAACTGTGCTTAAGGTAGACTCAAGTGACAAACCTTTCACTCATGAGCTTTCACTCAGACACACAACATCTGTTCCTTCACTGACATTTGGCAAACATACTGTGACTCTAGTTAGTTCCTGGCTATGTAACTGTTGTACACCAGTTAACACAGCAGGCTTTAGAATCCAGTTCTGGCCGCTTTCATCCGAAACGTCCTTTGAGCCACTACGTGGAGCTTCAGAGAGTGACTCCATAACTAATTGCTGTTGTGCCAATGACTCCCCCGCGCCTGTCGAGGCAGTTATTACTCGAACACCCGAAGTAAGCAATGGATGTGAAGTTTGCATTGCGTGATATGTTTTACAATTATGCGTGATTGTTTAATCTTGTGGCTGAATGTTAATGTTGTTCTGCCTTAGAGTGGTCAGAACAAGTAACCCGTCCCCTGGCAAAGAAAATGCCTAACTATGTAGAAATCCGTCAAAAACGTTTTACTGGACCTAGAAAAACGGAGTGGTACTGTTATCACCCTCACTATGTCTAATTGGATTCCCGACAAACCGGACAGAGGAATGTCTGTGGGTCTTATTGGCCACTTATTTAGAGGATATCACCACTGGAGTTCATTGAATGACTTTAATGAGATAACATTGGCACAGGCCCCCGTATCTATATCTAGGGATAACTGATTGTTATATCTCCTCGCTGGTACGGTCAACACCTCCACTTTGTTTAACCCGGCGATTAATGAGCCGGTGATGGAAGCGTTGTTTCTTGAACCGTTGACGCTATCCTAGATCGTGTTGCTGGACACGCTCCTCTTCCCCTGAAGGCTGTATAGTTGTCTCCCTTCGATTTTCCACTTCTTGCTGCATACGCTGTACATTTCTACAATCTTCTGTGTTGTGGTACAGAGACTGATGTACTATACACCATTTATTCGGAGTGCCTTTAGTGTTTGGAGACATTTTACTTGCTGTGTAATGTCCCTTTGTTGATTTTGGTTTAGCAGGGCTATCTGAAATCCTTAGGTCCTGCAAGGATTCTTTCCTTCGATCCTGCCTCTGGCTGGCTGGGGACTTATCTGCTTGTCCTGCAAACCAGCATTTTTCTGTGGTTTGTTCCTTAAAGCTAGTGACTGGTGCCATTGACAACGCCCGAGGAACATTTTCCTTGGGTTCCGCAATTTCTTCGTCCCTTTTTAAACTCTTTCTTTTAGGCTTTCTTGCGTAAGGGTTCATTTGATGACAAGATAAACTGTTGAAATTCAAAAATTCTGTAGAAATTTACTTAAGACATGTTGTCATTTTTATCGAACCAATCTGAGGAATCCATGAAAGATCTGACATCTATCTTAGTGATACCTACACAAATTTGGGCTTCTTGTGCTTCATGTGCAAGCAGAGTATCACCTGTCCTCTCTGCCATCTTAAAAATCCAAGAAAGTGGACCTCCTTTGGAGCCCGATCCAAAAAAAAAGAAATGTCTTGCTCACTAAATGTTGGATAATCATCCGTTTCTTCGTCAATGGCTGAAGCATAGATACCTCTAGTTGCCAGACTGCCGGTTTTAATAAGGCTTCGGGCTTATGAAATTTTATCTACAGTACGTCATTGGTGACATCGTTATTTCTCATTACATCTTCGCATTTAATCAAAAATGCTAAACTTGTATACAGGGCTGGATTTACCTACTTGTGGACCCCAGGCCAAACTCATCAGTGGGCCCACCTGAGAACCACCCCATGGCCCACCAGTTGAAGACCACTGCGGGCCTATACTTATTGTACAGGGGCCCCATACTTCGGGCCCTATACTTATTGTACAGGGGCCCTTATGGTTGTGAATATATTATATAATGAAATACTCGGTGTACACTTGAAACAAGGTTATACGCTGGCACGCTGCGCGACAAATTAGTTTCAGTGGGCCCCCAGATACCGGTGGGCCCTATGCCAATGGCCTACTTGGCAAATCCGGCTCTGCTAGTATAATCAGGATCTTCTCCAGTAAACTCTTGTACCTTAATATTATCTAGAAGCAGCCTTACCGTTTGACCTGCCGTTGTAGGCAGTGGTTTAGTAGAACCACCTGTTGCCATTTTTGTTGTGTTAGTTAAACCACTAGCATTAATAACAGGTGATGGCAATGGGTAAATTTTACCTGACCTTAATTGTTTATTGTGTAAATCCTCAAACTGAGAATCAATGAAATTTTCACAGTTAGCTAAAGAGTCAGTAGGTGTTAACTCTATTTGGCTAATTTGTGGTAATTCTTCCTCACTATCAGTTGCCATTAGGTCCTGTGAATTGTTAGATGACTGACTGTCAGAGTTTGAGTCACTAATTTCCTGTTTGATACTCAAAACTTTTGGAAGATGGTCTATGTATAGGACTATTTATCACTTCACTCACTGTATAAAGACTCACTACGTTGCCCACTCATAGAGTAATGCAAAAAAAAATATATTTATAATGAGTTATGGAAATGAAGAGAAAACATATTATTAGTCAAATGTGTTCATATACTTTCACCTTTTTGTGCTTTGTGCACGTAATATATATCTTTATATTGACTACATGTGAAGACTTCTTGAAGTTCACTTGTGTTTGTGTAGTTTGTAAAATAATGATTGTTTGTGATCTACCTGAGTGGAGAGTGCGTAGAACCTCGCGCTGGTTATTAAGTCAGGAGTCAATGACGTCCTTCTCAGGGAGGGATGACATCACGTCTTCCTGCAATCCACCTGGGTCTTGCGGCGGTCAGCTCGGGGCTGATCTGGGTCTTGCGGAGGTCAGCTTTTACGGGGCTTAGTCCACCCAGGCACAGGTCACTGACCCACATCGGGGCTTGGGGGGCGAAAATATAATAATAATAATAATAATAATAATAATAATAATAATAATCATAATGCTGTAATAATAATAATAATAATACTGTAATAATAATAATAATAGTTATAATAATAATAATAGAGTAATAATAATAAAGAACCATAAAGAAATACAAAATGAAAAAAAATCTAAAGTGAGAAACAATATATGTATGTTGTGTTGTTAATATTAAGAGAAACAATTGAGACCGTGCAATTGTTTAAATGAGGCAGAAAGTCAGATCAGCAACCTGGGACTTGGTCACAATTTTTGTGATGCCATATAGCAGCAGGGCCTACCATTAGACAATACAGGTAGTCGTCGACTTACGACCTAGATTGGTTACGGCCGCCTGGTCGTAAGTTGATCTGGTCGTAAGTCGGCATATGTTATAATTACCTTACGTATATTATAATGTGTAATGATAATATAATCATCTTTAAGTCATATTTTATCAACATTTTCTTTGTTCATTATTGTTACGGTCGTCAGGTTTAAGTAAATCACTGCATACTACAGTACAATTGGTTTATTATTTACGCAACATACAAAAAAAAAAAATACAGGTGCAAAACATATAAAACATTTTAGTTGCAAAACATACAAACACATACAAACATACAAAAAACATCTTATTGGCCGCTGGTGCTTGGCTGTGGATCGTCGATGTCGTCAGCTGGGGCAGCCTTTGGGGTAGCCGGAGGAGTTGTTTTTTTCATGAACATGGTGAGCTTTGTCTGAATTGTTCTTTTCTTCTTCTCCTCGTAAATTTCTTGATACGGACGAAACGAATTGCGTGCCATCCGCTCAATCCTTGCAAATCGTTCGATGTTTGGGTCCATTCCTTCAAAATGGGCAAGAAGTTTATTCAGTAGAGATAAACCTTCTGATAATCCCTTAGTGGCAGGTTGAGGAGTAGATGAAGACAGTTTCCTCTTGGTAGACATCTTGGGGGGGATGGTGGTTCAAGAAAAATTTCCAAGACAAAAGAAAGGCACAAGGCAAACAGACACGGAGGGAAGTGTGCTGTACCAGCGAGCGTGTTTGTAATTGAGCGCGGGGATGCGCGGCTCCAGCTCCCGGCAGCGCCAGGAGGCTGGGGCCAAAACTGTCGTACCGTCGGTCGTAAAGTCGAACAGACGCAAGTCGCATAGGTCGTACGTCGACGACTACCTGTACATTATTCTTCCAATATCTTACCAGGCGGTAGTAGCTCCCTGTTTGGTAGCTGCCTAATACCTACTACCTGGGCCTGGGCCTGTGCCAACTGTCAAACCGCTCCCCTCCCCCCACGCCCCCTCGCTGGCTTGCTCCCTCCCTCCCTCTCCCCCATCTGCCCAGCGTTGCTGGAATCCCTGTAAGACGTGAATAATTTTAATATAAACGTCATGTATTTTGCACAAGAGATAAAAGGTAATCACCTGTATCACATTACAGAAGTGATTTAAGAGTAAAAGTGTATATATACGTATATAGTATTCCACATGCACGTAAGTATAAATACAAAGTTTATGTGATGATCGGACAACGTCCATTTCGGTTAACGTCACGTTTCCAAGAACGTATGTAGGACGTTAACCGGCGCATGTCTGTGTGTATATATAATATTATATATACAGTCATGCGCTGGTTAAAATCTTGGATACGTTCTTGGAAACGTGACGTTAACCGAAATGGACGTTGTCCGATTATCACATAAACTTTGTATTTATACTTACGTGCATGTGGAATACTATATACGTATATATACACTTTTACTCTTAAATCACTACTGTAATGTGATACAGGTGATTACCTTTTATCTCTTGTGCAAAATACGTGACGTTTATATTAAAATTATTCACTGTTTTACAAGGATTCCAGCAACGCCGGGCAGATGGGGGAGAGGGAGGGAGCGAACGAGCGAGCGAGCGAGGAGGCGTGGGGGGATGGGAGGTAGTACGTTTGACAGTTGGCACAGGCCCAGGTCTAACGCATGTATATTTATCAGTTCTTAAGTGACTAAGCTTCTCCCTTATAAAAAGCTAGTGAAATGACCTGGGTGAATATAATTAACATTGCTGGGATTCTTGTAACATACTGATTAATTTGAATATAAACATGCTCTAATTTGCACCAGACAAAACAATTTTAGTACCGTAATCAAATTAGTACATGTGCACTCCAGCTTTGCACTAAGGTCATTTATTTCTGTTAAGTTTCTTTTAGTATGGTGTGTGCATGTAAATGGATGAAAATAAATGAAGAAATCTATGTAAATCTACCCAAAAATACAGTTGAAAAACTTTTTATAAAATGTACTACAGTACTGTACACTAATGTACAAAATTTTTTATCTCTTGAGCAAAATATATGATGTTTATATTCAAATTATTGGCTGTCTTGCAAGGATTCCAGCAATGCAAATTATAATCTCCTAACTTTAGTCTGAGATATTATATAAGATAAAAACTGTAAGCCTTAAACCCTGGCTGGGGGAGAGGGACGGAGCCAGCCAGTGAGGGGTGCGGGGTTGAGGTGATATGTTTGACAGTTTGAGCCGAAGGTCTCTGTGTGTTTATTTAAGAGTCCTACTAAGCTTCTCTCATTTTAAAATGCCAGTGATATGACCTAGGAGAATATAATTAACATTGCTGGGATTCTTGTAAGATACTGATTTATTTGAATATAAACATGTTGTAATTCGCACTAGACAACAATTTTAGTACCGTAATGAAATTAGTACATGTGCACTCCAGCTTTGCACTAAGGTCATTTACTTCTTTTATGTTTCTTTTAGTATGGTGTGTGCATGTAAATGGATGAAAATAAATGAAGAAGTTTATGTAAATCTACCCAAAAATACAGTTGAGAAACTTTTTATAAAATGTACTACAGTATTGTACACTAATGTACTACATTTTTTATATCTTGAGCAAAATATATGATGCTTATATTTAAATTAATCTCTGTCTTGCAAGGATTTCAACAATACAAATTATATTATCCTAACTTTAGTCTGAGATATTATATAAAATAAACATTAAGAAATCACCAATCTTTTGTCTGGGAACACAAGCAGGGAGGTAGCCAGCCGATCGTGGAAAGAGGTGGGAGGGAACAGGCGGTGGGAGGAGAAGTGACAGAGTGTCTTTATTGATTTGAGATAAGATTTGACAGTTGGAACTGAAGACCTGCTTGTTTATTTATCATTACTTAAGAGTGACTAAGCTCTTCTCATAATTTGCCACCCAAACGACCTCGGTGAATATAACTTTCATTGCTGGGATTCTTGTAAGGTAGTAATTTATTTGAATACCTGTATAAACAAGCTATATTTGCAATTCAATTTCAATTGTTTATTCCTTGATAGAGGAAGCGAGATCCTAGTTCTGTCACTTGGTACCCCTGTACCATAACACCAGAAGCAACTGGCCAGTGTCACAAGTATATACAGTACAGTACAGTCATCCCTTGGTTATCGCGCCTAATTGGGACCCCGCTGATAACGAAAGTACAGAACCTATGGGATTTATTCTAATTGGTTCCAGGCACCCAAGACCCAACCCCAAGTTTCCCATTTTACGACCATTTAGACCCACTAATTATATATATAATGTTATGGTAAAAATCATAAACACACATAGGCATGGCTAGGTTTATTACAAAGTGATGAAAAGGGTACGCTTAATACTGTAGTCCATAAAACTTGTAGGTATGCTTTTTTTATTTGGTCCCCCATCATACGAGTCCGTTTTCTCTCACATCAGGACGCCTGAGTCCTCCGTTTTCTCTCTTAATCTTAGAGTGTACCAGGGACTTAAATATTCCTTAGTAATGCTACAGAATTTGAAATTGCAACCCCAATTGCAACTGGGGTTGCAATTGTTGAGGCAACTAGATATGTCTGATTACAGCAAATGTGTTATTGTCAATTTTTAGGTGAAAGATTTTATCCTCAATAGATTTAGGTTAACATTGCACCTGGAGGCAAATGCTTAAAAAAAGCCTAAGGAAGGAAGCATATTCCTTTAACACATAATATCTGACCAGTATGGGGAGGAACTATTACCCGTTTAGAGGTTGACCCCCAATTGGTCTTAAAAACTCGAACTACACACAGGTATATACGGTAAATAAGGACATGGGGGACCAGGGGTGTTTTTAGTGGTGGGGGGGGGCAGCAAAAATACACGGATTTTTAATATTCACGGGCTATCTCTGTTACCTAACCCCCGCGTATGTTAAGGGCCGACTGTGTGTGTACTGTGTATATATATATATATATATATATATATATATATATATATATATATATATATATATATATATATATATATATATGCAAGTAAATCACTGTAGGTGCGCGTGATCTAGGTATATGCTGATAACCACAAGGAAAGAAGAAAACACGAAGTTCCCAAGCGCTTTCGTGTAATTCACATCTTCAGGGGTGAGTACAGACTAAAGAGAAATACAAACCAAGGTCCACAATGGTCAGGTATTAGGTAATGACCCTACTAATCTTTAAATAGCACTCAACGGTTGGTGGTCAGGTCAGATTGTCAGGTGACCCGACCTTCTCACCTGGTTACAAATCTTCTTAATTACAAAATTGTCCAGCTTGTACATGCCGTTACTCAAATTCATGTTGAATGCTTTGGTATGTTTAATAAGACTAGATTCTATGATGTTCCTACTATCAATTGAATTACATGGTATTGTTGAGGAGGCATTATCCCAGTCAATGCAATGCTTGTTATCCCTCAAATTTTCCCCATGAGAAATAGATAAAATACAGGAGTTACATTCCTGATCCTCCTTTTGCCCCATGAAAAAAGTTACATATGCAGAAAATTATTGCCATTTCTATTGAGAATAGAATATAGAACTAAAGAACTAAGTTTGTATTGGTACTCACTGATGGGCAGAGGTGATAGAGCGAGTATGTGGTGGGTAATGGAGAGAAGGAGGAGGGCTGGAGAGGAGGGTGGTGAATCACTGAGACTCTGCGGCTGCCTCCTCCTCCTGATGCTCTGACTGGGGTTCCTCCGCCATTGGTTGCTCCTCCTCCGTTGTTGTTTGCCCCTCCTCAGCTGCCAGCTGTTGTGAAGAGACTCCTGCTGTCCTGCGACGAAAAAATTAATCTAGTGTTGACTGCTTGGTGCTACTCATCTTCTTCTCCTTATAGTTCTCTGTGTAGCAACCAAGACTGTCCTCAATGCTGCGTTGAACTTTTGAGCTATGTTCTCTGTTTGGGTCGTCATCTTGAAGCATTTGGGTCGTCGTTGTCATCTTGAACGGGACTGTGTTCTGTTAATTGTTGCAGATCTTCGTTGGTGGGTTCTTCTGTATGGGATGTCAGGATGTCCTCAATATCCTCTTGATTACAGCTCATCAAAGCCTGCCTCTCTATCTAAGCTGAGGATATCCCTATTCACAGCTGGTGACTAAATCCGTGAATCCTGTAAAACTATTGATGCACTCTGGCCACTGTTTATGTTACATACCATTCAGGCAACTTTTTGAAACCTCTTCCCATGCCTTGCCAATGTTGTCAATTGCATGAAGAATGTTGAAGCTGCGCCAATATTCTCGGATTCTAGGTCTATTATCTCCGTCTGTAGCCTTTAGCAGCTGGGCCATGGTAAAGTGTGAATAAAATGCCTTGAATGGTCACTAGGCTGCATCAGTGCTGTCATATTGGGAGGCAGGAATACCACTTTTACACTGCCATGCAAGCTGTTGAGATTGGGAGGATGAGCTGGAGCATTGTCAACAATCAGAAGAATTTTGAAGTTAAGGTTCTCCTTGGCACAGTATTCCTTCGGTGCAAGGATGACGTACACGTTAACCACTGGCTAAATATGACGCTGGTTATCCATGCCTCTTTGTTTGCCTTGTCCAGTAAATGACGGAAAGTGATCCTTAGAGTAACCTTTCAGGACCGTGGGTTGGCAGTGCGAGAAATCAGCATAGGCTTCAGTTTGAAATCACCGGCAGCGTTTGCGCCAAGCAGTGGCGTCAAGTGGTCTTTTGCTGCTTTAAAGCGTGGTGCTCTTTTCTCCTCCTTGGAGATATACTGTAGGTCCTCTCAGGCATCCTCTTCCAAAATAGACTAGTCTCATCCACATTGAAAACATGCTTTGGTGAGTATCCTCCTTGCTGAATAATCCATTTGAATTCTGGTTGGAATGTCTCAGCAGCACCAGTATCTGATCTGGCTGTTTCACCAGTTATATTAATATTGTGGAAGTTATAACGGCGCTTAAGTCATTGAAACCATACTAGGCTGGCCATAAAGGTCTCTTCCTTCGATCCATCGCTCTCTTCTGCCTTTGAGTTGTCAAACTAGGATCTGGCCTTATGCTGGATAACCATAAGGCTTACAGGGGCATTGCGTTGATTCTGGTCCAAAATCCACATTGCCAGCATCTTTTCCACCTTCTCCATCACAGTGCTTCTAGAACAAGTCGTCTTAGTAGCACTCAGAGAAGAACCACTTCCAGCACTAACCTTAATCTTGTCAGCGTTGGTCCGGATAGTACACACCTTTGTGGGGGTTAGACCAAGCATAGCGGCTATGTCCACAGCATGTTCCCCTTTTCAAATCGGATTAATACATCCATTTTCGTAGCAAGGGTAATGGTCTTACGCTGCCTCTTCACTACACTAGCATCAGTAGCACTTGATGGGCGCTTGGAAGCCATTTCGAATGGTTAGAGTAAAACCCCTTAAGCACAGTAACGCGCGTACTGTACTACCTCTCATATTGCGTGTCTTGTATTCAATCCTCGGCCCGAAACATATTTGAGATGGTTGTTATCCAGTGTGACCCACTAAACAGGGCAGGTTTCCTCCTGTACTAACACTGGACAATATTAAAAAAAAAATAAATAAATAAAAATGCACGAATGATGTGAAGTCGTAACAAAGACTGGCTTGGTGTCGCTTGGGGACGCTGTGACGTTCCGCGAGTGAGGGCAGTGCTCTGAACCAAGAGAGCATAGTGTGGCCAGACAAGAGCGGGTGATGCACCGTAGAAAGTAGTCCGTGAGCGACGCAAAACGACATAGTATCGGATAACCAAGGCGTTAAACGAATTTTTGGTCTCTAAAGTTCGGCGACGTAGTACCGAAACAATGTTAAGCGGGACGATGTTTAGTGAGGACTCAGTGAATATTAAAAATCAAAAGCTCTATTTGATATGGGCGTGAATAGAGCTGTGTTACTTTTATCCTCTTCACCACTAATCAGTCCGTTAATCGCTTGGGCGATCGGTCACGTCTCTGTTACACACAGTTGACAAATGAGCTTGTGCAATGTATATATTGTACTCCAGCAGATCCTGTCATCCTTAGCATAAAATAGGCAGACACTTCCCTCATTTGACTGGATTACATAACTAATCATGTCTTAACACTTGTTTTGAAGGTCTGGTGGGAGATTATCGGGTCACATTACTCTCCTGACCTGATGCAATGTCAGGTTACCCATTGTTGGGGGGGGGGGGATTAGTGGGTCTTATGACCTGAAGATGTCTTGAATGACATTTTTTTACCTATGAGGTATATACAAAGTACTATGCTGTATTGCAGGGGTGGCCAAACTGCGGCTCAGGAGCCCCATGCGGCTCTTTGACACTCACTGTGCGGCTCGCGAAAATATATTGGCTCACCTCCTTTTTGTATCTTGAATAAAACGAAAGCTCAAGTATTTTGGGGAGGGACCAGACCTGACTCAATGTCAGGTGGAGGTGGGGTAGGGGATTAGTGGTCTCATATTACATAAGAACATGAGAATGGAGGAAACTGCAGCAGGCCTATTGGCCCATACTGGGCAGTCCCGTTTACAACCAAACCCTATTGCTCATATAAGCATCCAACCTATGTTTGAAGCTATCCAGCATATTTGAGTTAATGATGATATTTGGTAATTTGTTCCATTCATCCACTACTCTGTTTCCAAACCAGTGTTTACCTATTTCGCGCCTAAATCTAAATTTGTCTAATTTAAAACCATTGTTACGAGTTCGCTCCTGGTTGGATAGTTTGAGTATCTTTGTGATGTCCCCTTACTTCCATTTATACACCTCGATCATGTCGCCCCTCACTCTACGTCTCTCGAGGGAGTGCAAATTAAGATGCTTTAACCTGTCTCTATACTCAAGGTTCCTAATGCCCGGGATTAGTCTTGTCATTCTCCTCTGGATTCTTTCTAAGGATTCTATATCCATTCTGTAATACGGTGACCAGAACTGAACTGAACTGCATAATCCAGGTGAAGTTTCACAAGCGCAAAGATATAATCTTAAGATGACCTCGCTAGTCTTGTAACTAACACTCCTTTGTATGAACCCAAGTACTTTATTAGCCTTGTTACGAGCGAAAACACATTGTTTACTTGGCTTAAGATTCCTACTTGTCATTACTCCTAAATCTCTCTCGCAGTTGGATTTCACAATGGCATCGTTGTTCATCTGGTAACTGGTTTCCCGGTTTACATCTCCTATACTGAGTACTTTACATTTGTCAACATTGAATTTCATCTGCCATTTTTCAGACCACAGTTGGGTTTCACATTACGCGGTTAATGTAACCCGGAGGGTACCGCGGAAAGTGAGGAACGCGTAAAGTGAACAACATAACATATGGGATTAATTGAAATGGAGTCCGGGCCGATCCCCAAACTCCACTTTTTGACGACACACAACTATGTTGCAGTAAAAATATTATCTTAACTTTATGATGGCATGCACACACAATTAATAATTAAGAGAAATATCAATAATATTAGGTTTTTTAACACTTACATTAGTAGAAAAGATGGCTGGGCACACGGGGATGGGCGGTTGGTTCCGAGGCAGAGGGCAGATTATTGGCCCTCACCTGTATCACTGGTATCAATTGTATCACTATCCACCACAGAGGCTTGCAGGGCCTCTTTGTTAAACCCCTCAAAGTCCATATAAGTCCATATCCTCAGTATAATTATCACTATCACTGACTTGGGCCGGTTGTGGTGGGTGGCGGGTAAAGAACTCGGTAATGTTTTGATGACTGGGCGACCTTGTGCGCACCATTTTCGCGCCTCTTACACAACATTGCGGATGGCGGGAGGTTTGGATCCAAAAATGGCTCGGCTTGCCAGCCGCTCTCCGCGTAATGGCGTTCACGACCGCGGAATGTGAGCATGTTAGGTTCTGGCAAGGCACCGCGTTAACGGTGAAACGCGGGACCGCGTAATGTGAGGATTGACTGCATTTGAAAAATTTGTTTAGATCTTCCTATAGTTTTGCAGAGTCCTCGGCAGATTTAATTACACGTCCTATTTTAGTGTCATCAGCAAATTTACTTATGTTGCTGTCTATGCCGATATCTTTGTCGTTTATATATATAATAAATAATAATGGTCCAAGTACTGAGTCTTGGGGATCTCCACTAGTGACGTTGCTTCAATGGGATTTAGTGCCGTTAATGCTCACTCGCTGTTTCCTGTCCTGTTACCATGCCCTAATCCATTTTAGAATGTATGTGCTTCTACCTTTCTTATAAGTCTTTCGTGGGGGACTCTGTCAAAGGCTTTGCTAAAGTCGAGATATACCACATCATAATTGTGCCCCTCGTCCACCGATTCGAAAACTGATGAAAAGAATGTTAATAGATTAGTTAGACATGAACGCCCGCTTGTGAAGCCATGCTGGGAATCATTGATCAATTTGTGCTTCTCCAGGTGGTTTCGAATAGAGTTTGAAATGATTGCTTCCAGTAATTTGCCTACAATTGATGTTAGACTGATTGGACGGTAGTTAGAGGATAGTGATCTATCCCCCTTCTTGAAAATCGGTATTACATTCGCTATCCTCCAGGATTCTGGTACTACATCTGTTTTTAAGGACATGTTAAACAACTTTGCTAAGGGCATACTAAGCTCTTCCTTGCATTCCTTTAATACTCTGGCAAATATTTGGCAAATATTTCATTGGGACCAGGTGACTTATAAGGCTATAGTTTGTCTATTTGCTTACTAACATCGTTACGTTATTAGTCACTACTATCTCGCTTAATTTGTTTTCTTCACTATTTCTGAATAGAGCCGGTGCCTTGGGTATCATGTTTAATTTTTCGGTAGTGAAAACTGTTGAAAAATATTTGTTCAGATTATCGCTCATTTCTCCGTCGTTATCAGTTAGCTCACCGGTATCTGACTGTATTGGCCCAATCTCTTCTCGTGTTTTAGTTTGATACATTTGATAGAATCCCTTGGGGTTTGTCTTTGCCTCTCTTGCTATCCTCAGCTCATTATTCCTCTTTGTCTTTCCTTATCTCAGTCTTAACCCTACCGGCCAATACCTTATAATAATCCCAGAGGTAAATTTCGCCACGATTTATCCTCCTACCTATCGCCTTCCTTTGACCAATAATGTTTGTTAAATAATTATTTACCCATTTAGGGTCATTGTTGTTTGATCTGAGTTTTTTGTATGGTATGTTCTGGCTTTGTGCATTAAGTAACTCATTATTTAAATTGTCGTGGAACTCGGCAACCTCAGATCTCGTTATGAGGTCGGTTTCAACCATCAGGTCCATGTAGTTCGCCCCCAAGCGTGATGCCCCTTCTCTCAACTGCCTCTTCAAACTATCAAAGTTTGCCCTTCTGAAATCTGGGACTTTTGTGGAATTTTCCTTACGGCTGTCCTGAAAATCTAACTGGAATCTAATTTCTTTGTGATCGCTGTTTGCAAGTTCCTTTCCTACCTCGACATTACTAATGAGGTTTTCTCTGTTCGACAGAACTAAATCGAGTATATTATTACCCCGGGTGGGTTCGGTTATATGTTGACTTAGGAAACAGTCCTGGATTGTTTCAAGAAAATCCTCTTGATTCTGAGTTACCCGTAAGGTCAATCCAATCTATTTGGCCAAGGTTAAAGTCGCCTACTATACAGACTTTGTTGTGTATGGAAGCCCTGCGCATTTCATCCTAGATAAGTCGCTCATTAATTCTATCAAGATTGGGAGGTCTATATATTACTCCTGTGATTAATTTATCCCTACCATCGATTAATTCTATCCAAATTGTTTCTGTATTCCGCTCAGTTTTTATTTTCTCATTTATTTCACAATTCAGATTATCCCTGACATAGATTGCTACTCCGCCTCCTTTCCTAATCCGCTTATCGGTATGGAATAATTTGTAACCTGCAATTTGGTATTCGACAGGTAACTCACGTGAGTCTAGGCTGATCCATGTTTCAGTGAATGCTATTATATTGATTTTTTCGGTACATACCAAGGCCCGAATATCATCCATTTTGTTTCTCATACTTCTACTGTTCGCTTAGTAGACATTTAACTTAGTCGTGTTCTGAGTCCTCCCTTCGCCGCGTTTAGGTTTTAACTCGCTGTCTAATTTAGTTTTGTCATCACTCCTAACACTATTTCCCTGTAACCTTTCACTTTGTTTACCCGCTCCCACTGCATTCTAATCCACCCCGTGCTCACATGTTCCCCTAGCAGTTTAAATACTTTTACATCTTTTGGACTGCCCTTTCGAGAGTCCCAGCCAGGGTTGCTACTCCATCCCTAGACAGATGCACCTCATCCCTAGCATAAAGGTCCCTTCTGCTGTAGAAGTTGTCCCAGTTGTCAATGAATGGGACTGATATTGACTTGCAATATCTGTCAAGACAGCCGTTGACACCAACTGCCCTTGACAACCATTCATTTCCAACTCTCCTTTTAGGCAGGACGCCACATATGATAAGGATCCCTCCCTTAGACCTAACACGTTCTATAGCTGTCTTGAACTTATCAAGAAGCTCCTCACTCCTACACCGGCCAATATCATTGCCTCCTGCACTAAGGCAGATAATGGGTTTGTTCCCATTACCAGACAAGATATTGTCCATCCTGTCAACTATATCCCCCACCCCAGCTCCTGGCAAACACACCCTCATCCTATTTTTATCTTTACCGCAAAAAGCTCTATCCATTTACCGTACCTGTGAGTCGCCAACAATCAAGATTTTCTTACCTTCCTTGTTAGCCTTGTCCTTGACTATACTAACGTCCAATTCATCTATCAAGTGACTGAAAGAGTTGGTACACTTAGCTGCTGTTGTCGTATCCTTGGTGTGTTTTTTCACTATGCTAGTTTCGTTGTCCCTCTCCTCACAACCTTCCATTCGCCTGAGTTTTCGTCATTCACTGGCTTTCCTTGCCTCGTTTCTTCCTTCATCCTTGCTATCTCTTCTTTTAATTTCAAGATATCTTCCTTGGCCCTCTCCAACTCGGCCCTCAGAAGAGCACAGCCCTGTTCACAAGTAGCTCTTGTCATTACTGACAATTTATCGCCGGGAGCTAAGATGCTGTGACCTTTCCTCTCGCAAGGTCAGAAGACAACTGAGCGAGGTTAGAAGACTTTCTGATGGAATGTCAGGTCACCCTTTCTTGGGTAGGGGATCAGTGGGTCTCATGACCTGAAGATATCTTGAATAAGCACGAAACCTAAAGGTTTTTAGAGAGATTGTGATAAGTATCAGTATAAATGAGGAAAATTTGCCTTCATGCAATCACACAATAAGACCCTCACAGGATGTTTGTTGTCTTAATTCCCGTGTGTGTGTGTGTGTGTGTGTGTGTGTGTTATTTTTAGCTTGCCAAACGCATCGCAGGATTTGAAGAAGTTGATGAAGAGTTTGTTCAGGAGTCAGGTGGTGAGGTGACATGCCAAGACACTTACACAGCACACACATTAACAGCTCTACTAAACCATTGCCTTATAACATTATGCATTATAATTTCTATTTTAAAATTAATTGATACATGTTGGCTCAACTGTGCTACTTTTGCACATAGACAACTGATCAGTGAATATACCAGGACATATGGAGACTCATTATATACTAGTGATGTCACAAAGCTTTGAAACTGCAACCACATAAATTATCACAACCTGTACTCAAAATTTACTGTACTGTACTAAGTTAATTACTAAAATTATTATGTATGGTGAAAAATAATGGATGTTTATACTCAAATTAATCGCTATCTTACAAGAATTTCAGCAATGTAAATTATATTCTCCTAAGTCAGATCAGTTACATTTTATAAGCAAAACAATAAAACCCCTCTGCCTTTATCCTTAAGTACTGTATGCGTTAATCTCCCCCCCTCCTCCCAACTGGAGGTATAAGGGTCATATGGGGGGTAAAAGTGACCGCGACACCCCCGCCCCCCCTCAAACGGCGAATTCACTGTCAGTGTGTATAATAATAATAATAATAATAATGATAATAATAATAATGATAATAATAATAATAATAATAATAATAATAATAATAATAATAATAATAATTAGCGGTTTATTAAGATAACACGGCAGCCTGAAGGCTGAAAATATACAATGAACAGAGGTGATAGGTTACATATAGTAGAAGTGGGGAGTGGGTCACCTGATTGAGAAAAGCATTCAATACAAATATAAAGAAACAAATATTCAACATATAGATTAACCGTAGATCTGGTAATGTTTGAACTGGATTTTTAAACATTCTTGTGACCTGATGTTGGCACCCTCTGTCTGGATGGCCTTTGCGTCACACCTGGGTGTTAATCCGCTACCTCACTACAGCTGCAGATGCACCACGTGGTCGGTAGGTCCACCAGCTCAAACAGGGTGTTGGAGAAGGTTCTTGTTCTTCATGTGATGAAGTTAGGAATTCATAGTTCCTCACCTGAGTGGAGTAGGGAGTCATCATTTCTCTTTTGATGTAGTTAGGAGTCTTTCTTTGCTTCTCATCCAGTGTTGGTGGTGGCCAGTGGACAGGGTGTGTCTGGTCCGGTCAGGTCAACAATGACTGCTAAGCATTGATTATCACTCTAACAGTTTCTTTCTTTCGAGTTCAAATATCTACGTAATCAAAAGTGACAATTTATTTCGGAAAGAAGTGGGATCAGTGTTGAACAGTGATGAACAGTGTTTAAGCCAGTGAATTCAGCACTAGGCACTACCGGTGAGAGTCGTGACCCACCAGTGAGATAAGCACCCCTGGGACTTGACCACCATCTTCTGACCAGGAGGTGCTAATCTGTCCACCCTGGGAACAACATTATCGAACAGAGTGAGGTACTGTGACACCACCCCACACCACACGGTGTCCCCATCTCCACGTGAGGCCCTTCATTTCAACACCCAAGGACGAGTCACTGCACCAAGTGAACACCACACCACCTGGTGTCTCAATGACCACGTGAGGTCCTTCATGTCAACACCCGAGGACGAGTTACTACTCTACGTGAATACCACACCACCTGGTATCTCAATGACCAAGTGAGGTCCTGCATATCAACACCCGAGGACGAGTTACTTAACCACGTGAACACCACACCACCTGGTGTCTCAATGATCAGCCCAGGCCCGGGCCATCAACTGTAAACTATAATAATTTGTATGTTCAATTCATGCCCCTTCTTCTTTCAGTAATGAAAGCTTTTGTTAAACGACCCACCCACCCCATGTCTTTGTATGTAATAAGTCATCTTTGTCCAATGTATATTTTCAGCCTTCAGGTTGCAGAACTTTTTCAATCACCCGTTAATTATTATTATTATTATTATTATTAAATTGTTAATTTTGTATATCACTTGTGGGTTGATGGTCAATCCTTGCACTGTACTGTTGGTGGGAGGATGTTTATAAATCCAGATGGGGAGGAGGAAATGGGGAAAAGGAGTGCCTGACAAACCAGGCTGGCAGCTGTCTCCATGGTCAAGAGACCACGGGAAATGACGACGTCCTCACCCTATGAAGGCTGGAGACGGAGTGTGTGTGTGTAATAATAATAATAATAATAATTAATAGTTTATTGAAAAATTTCTGCAGCCCGAAGGCTGAAAATATACATTGGACATAATTGACTTATTACATACATAGGTGGTTTAACAAAAGCCTTCATTAGAGAAAGGTAAAGGAACATACAGTGAACATACAGATTAATGTTTACAGTGGAGGTCATGTAGATCATGTATGCTGAGGTTTTGAACAGCAGACACATAGTGTAGTAACTCCCTCACAGATGGTGTTGTGAGGGGCTTGACGTGGTGTAGTAATTCCTTCACAGATGGTGTTATGAGGGGCATCACGTGGTGTAGTAATTCTCTCACAGATGGTGTTATGAGGGGCTTGATGTGGTGTAGTAATTCCCTCACAGGTGGTGGTATGAGGGCCCTGATGTGGTGGGGTAATTCTCTCACAGATGGTGTTATGAGGGACCTCACGTGGTGTAGTAATTCCCTCGCAGATGGTGTTATGAGGAACCTTACATGATGCTGTAGCAACTCATTCACTACGTGGTGTTGTAGCATCATGGGGACACCATGTTGTCTGGTGTCACAGGACCTCACTCACTCAGAGGTGTGGTCCCAGGCCTCCCTATCGTGGACGAATTAACACAAAGCTGGTGTTGTTGAGTCTCACGGGCAGTTATCACTGGGTACCTGGGACCTCACTGTGTGAAGGTTAGCTTGGATATGACCCAGCTGTTACTGTTGAGTTGCTTTTCACTGACTTGAACACTGTTCACCACTATTCAATACTGGTTCCATTCCTTTCCTAAATGAAGTAGTAATTTCTGGCGAGAACTTGTTGATATTCTGGTGGGGAGGAGGGTTCAGGGGATGGTGTTGGTATGGGCCAACATAACAGTTGGCCTGGCTGCTCCCAGAAGAGTGCCAGGTACGTCTTGACCCTTCTGTGGTCAAGGATGTAATGTGTAAGTGAAGGCTGGAAACGGTGTGTGTGTGCGTGCGTGCGTGCGCGCTAAATGATACTATTTCCATGAGTGCATGTGTTGGCCTCCCGTGCAGTCTCACTTTTTTCCTCTACCAATTCATTGATCACTTCTATTGTACGTACATTACACTACATTAATTAAAAGGTACATACAGTATTTTTTACATTAATTTTACTACTGTGCATCTACAACCATCGTTAGTCAAGGCTTAATGTACACAAAATCAATACAATAAGCTCTAATACCCATTCATTTCATCCCAAATACTATTGGATAATTGCTTTGGAAAAATCCCTAAATGGCAACTGTATAGTATACGTGTATAGTTCATAAAACACAAGTCAACTTTTATAAATCTATTACAGGTTGTACCTCTCTAGTCTGGCAACCTCGGGACCTGACCAGTGCCGGACCATGGAAATTGCCGGACCATGGAAATTCACCCTTTTCCTGGATAGATAGTGACTTGTGCTTATGCTTGGAAGCACTAGCAACACTTTCTCTGCATCATGGTCTCTTTGAAGGGTTAAATGTCATATAGTAGCTTCTCAAATTTCGCGAGTTTTTAATTCTTAACGTATTTTATTGGAACACAAAAAATAAATAAAAATTTTGACAGCGGAAACTTGAATTTCTACGGGTTTGAACGGCCCACCAACGTGCAGACAATGTGCATAATCGTGTAAACAGCGTCATTTCTCTTATGTACAAAAGATTCATTATTGTTTATTACTGAATGTCTTTTTTATTGAATTAATGTTTATGTGTGCAAAATGAGCAATTCAATTCATTAATAATACGTTGAATATTAAAACACACGAGGAAATGACACAGCATTGTTTTCGTTGATTACAAAACCAGTGACTGACTGGTTCTACATATAAAACTGAAGAAAATAAGACCTTGGTTGTAGCTGTAGTAAAATTAATATGGTTGTTTTAAGTAATGTTATTTAATGTTAATAAATGGAACAATAGAAGTAGCTAATGATAATGGTAAAGAAAAAGAGAGATCGCGTATGTAAAGTGCACATGCACACATGTGAAAACATATCGTCATTACTTTACATTAGAATATGAAAGCAACACTTATTTACTGTTCATATATATATTTTAATTAATGTTTCTGAATTTGTTTTTATTGAATTAATGTGTGTGTGTGTGTGCAAAATTAACAATACAATTTATTAATAATACGTGGAATATTAGAGGAGACGAGATGCCTGCCGGCATTGTTTATGTTAAAGCTTACGAAACCAGTGACTGATTGGTTCTACATATAAAACTGAAGAAAATAAGACCCTGAGTTTAGCTGTAGTAAAATTAATGTAAAAAATGAATATGGTTGCTTGAAGTACCTGTAATGTTATTTAGTGTTAATAAATGGAACAATACAAGTAGCTAACCATTAATGGTAAAAAAAAAAAAGTGAGACTGCTCGTATGTAAGTGCGCACATGTGAAAATTTATCGTCATTACTCTACATAAGAATATGAAAGCAACACTTATTTACTGCTCATATATATTGAAGGGTTAAATGTTGTACTCTGTATAGACAAGCAGAGAGAGAGAGAGAGAGTGCTGCCGGATGTAAACAAACCTTAATTTCCCGCGGCTTTTTTTTTTTTTTTTAAGGGGATTAGCCCACCCGGGCATAGGTCACTGACCCACATTGGGGCCTGAGGGGCAAAAACTTAATACTCCTGTAATAATAATAATAATTCAGAGAAGTAAAAAAAAAAAAAAAAAAAAAAAAAAGCTGCCTATCTACCTATTGGACAAACTAAAATCGTTCCGTACCACAGAATGCCGGACTAGAGAGGTACAACCTGTATTATTTTTGGCTCGATATATGTAACTTTATTCATTTATTGAAACTCATTTACATGCACACACTGTCCTAAGGGCAAAGCTGTACTACAGGTATACATGTAATCAAAATAATGTACAAAATGATTACTAAAATTTTTGTCTAGTGCAAACTATTGCATGTTTACATTCAAATCAATCACTATCTTATAAGAATTCCAGCAATGTAAATCATATTCTCCCTGGTCACTTCTATTAAATTTTATAAGCAAAAAACAAAAGCTCAATCTAAAGGACATAAATAAACAAATAAATACTTCACTAGACCTCGGCGCTAACTGTTGAACATGTCACTGTCACCCCTCCCTCTCTCCCTTCCAGCAAGGGTTAGGAGAATATAATTTTCATTGCTGGAATCCTTGCAAGACAGTGAATAATTTGGATATAAACGTCATATATTTTGCACAAGAGATCAAAATTAATCACCTGTATCACATTACAGTAGTGACTTAAGAGTAAGAGTGCATATGTACGACTGTACGTGTATATATTGTGATTTAAGGGCAATTTAGGGGAATTTTAGGAGTGTTTCTGACTTTATGCATTTTTGGCTTTACTTTGTATGTACTTTTCTGTGAGCTGGACCCAATATCCCATTGAAATAATGGATTCGGTTAACAAACTACTCTGTGGAACAAATTGTGTTCGTTACCCGAGGGACCACTGTATATAATACGGTACAATACTTTTTATAATGCATAAGTACTGTAATGATTAAATAAAAAACTGGTATACTTGGCAATGGCTAAGCTTACCTGCCACCTACTCACCTCCCAGTAGAGAGGTCTGAGTGAAAAGATTGCCTTATTATTCGGCTTGTCATGTAATTTTTATGACAAATTAATAATTATAGATCATATATTTTCTAATGTGTTTAATATTTTACATTAACCATGGTAAAACATACACCATAAGAGGCTGATCATACAAGAATATATGCAGTGGTCCCTCAGTTAACGAGCACAATTCGTTCCAGAAGGTTGCTCGTTAACCGAAACCATTGTTTCAATGGGTTTTTGGGTAATTGGTTCCAGCTCACCGAAAATTGCCTAAAATCAACAAAAAAGGCAATAAAGTACACTTACTTTGAGGTGTGTATGTAGAAGGCTCCTGGATGATGATGATGGGAATTAGAATGGGGGTGGAGGAGAAGGGAGAAGAAAAGGCATTGGGGTGGAAGAGAAGTCACCCCATGGTGCCATTTCACCCATAAAATTTTAGTTCACTTGGTGTAATTAAAGATTATTTTCTTTAAATCAACACTGCACTGCATTATATATTGTCAATATGTAAAATAAATTTCAAAATGGCCAATAATTTGTTTGGAAACACAGAAAAAAGCATTTAGTTGAAGTGAGTCTCAAGCAAGATGTTACCTCCACTGAAAAGACACAGAGACTGGATGCCTGTTTGGTGTGTTGACAGGCTGTTTGGCACTCATAAAACTACTGTAGTTTTCTGTACTTCAATTATGTTCAATATTTGTTAAAATGACTAAAAAATTTAATATTAAACTCTTAAAATTATTGAATAGTATTGGCGGACTAATACTACAGCTGGTAGACCGCCAAATGCAAGCGAAAACATGTGGAGGGTCTCTCGTTAAAAACTCTTTAATCGAGGGATTGCTCGTTAACCGAAGTTAAGAATCTTATGGAAGATAAATCGTTAACCGAAATCTCGTTAACCGAGGTGCTCGTTAACCGAGGTTCACTGTAGTAATATATGTTGGAGAGTGTGTGCTGGAGGTGTGTGTATTGCCTCCCCCTTGCTTCCCTACCAGCACCTTGCCTCCCTCCAACTCGCAGTGTCTCACAGAAAAGATTGTATGTATGATGTGGTGTTGGGGTATTAATTAATGAATAATAAACAATATTGTATTGTTAATGACAGTACAGTAGTTTGATGAATAGTAGTGAAAATTGTAGTACTCTGCTATTCTTCAAATGACTGTCATTGATGATGCAATATTGCTTATTTATTAATTAATACCACAAAATCACCTAGACACCCAAATTTATGCGTGGTTAACTATGTGGTGGTGAATTAAAAGATCAGCTGTTGAGAAGCTTAGCGCTTGGTAACACAGGTGCATGTTATCACTCCTTTCCACTCCAACTCTCTAATCACCCACAGCTTTCAGCTTTCTCACTCCACATTTTAAAATCTTATGTAGTGTAATGTTGAAGGGATACAATGTGATAAGTGTAAGTATAAAAGACAATGTATTTTAGCCTTCATGTTCATTCAAGACATCTTCAGGTCCTGAGACCTATTAATCCCCCACCCAACAGTGGGTGACCTGACATTGTATCAGGTCAGTAATATGAGACCACCAATACCCCACCCTACCTCCACCTGACATTGTCTCAGGTCAGGTCAGTTACATGAGATCCACTAATCCCTCACAGCTTCAAGTGAGTGGAAAATACCAGTTTTTGCTCTAACACACAGCTTCAATCATGACCATATCATATAGACCTTTAGATTTTTAGTTTAGACTCTTGGAAAACTCCCCAGCTCACAGAAACATTATGAGGATATGGGCTAGTGTTTGTCTGTGCAAGATGCATAGCTTAGACAATCAGAAAGTTTTTCCAGAAACAGAAAATATTGCCAGGGATGGGGGATTTTTCCGGGTTTGAGAATGTCGTCTGGTAAGCCGGAAATCTCTCATCCCCGGAAGTGCTCTGCATCAATTGTTCCGGCTAACAGAGATATCACTGTATATAATGCTGTATACGTGCATTTCTTAGTAATATTTGCATAACATTTTTTTAATAAAATGTGTGTGTAACAATAAAAACGTGTATAAAGTTTCTTTCTGTCTTGCGGCTCTCGAACATATGATGATTATCGTATGCGGCTCTTGGGTTAAACAAGTCTGGCCACCCCTGCTGTATTGTATATGAAGGGTACAGGTATAATAAGCACAGATTATTACAGTTATGTATCTTTAGTAATTAATGAAAAACAAATACAGTTGGGTCTGGATATATTGCTAGATAGGGTCCAACGATGTTCGTTATTTTCTAAATCGCGATATATAATGACATGTAATCAATGGGGAAAATAGGGTTAGGTTCTGGAGGCTCCAAAAGTGACTAAACTTGACTTAACGAGTTCATTTTCTAACAAAATAAAGCACCAATGAACACTAGACTCGGGAACAACAGACTATTTCAATGTCAGTATCAATGTCAAGGAACACCAGACTCTGCAGCTGACGCACCATCCTGGGAACACGAGACTCAGCAGTAGACACCACACTGCCACCCTCACTTGACAATCCCACACCGACATAAACGAAAACCAAAATTATTAGTTACAGTATTAAATCTTTTCCATTAAGCTTTCCATTTTCTTCACTTCACTTTTCATGTCATTTGCAACCCATTTACACTCACTTTAGAAATTGGAGTCTGCAGCAGAGTCGGTAGCTGGCGCGCCATCCCGAGAACAACATACGTCACACTGCCATCCTCACTTAACAATCATAAACAAACAAATCAAAAATATTAGTTACAGTATGAAATCTTTTCCATTAAGCCTTCCATTATCTTCACTTCACTTTTCACGTCATTGACAGCCCATTTACACTCACCTTAAAAGTCGTAATCTGTAGCAGAGTCGGCTGCTTTTTCGTCACTCACTCAGAAATACCGAGCCGGCGAGCATGAATGTGTGAGTGAGCAGCCACGGTGGTGCCTCTGGTGAGAAAATAACGCATTTGTTTGCCATGGTGGTACATTTGAAACATTTCCTGCCCGATTTCCCTCACGAAAAAATAAATTATCGCTTTACTGTACAGTATTACCCCACTTTACGCGGTTTCACTTTCCGCGATTTCTCATTTACGCGGTGCCTCGCCAGAACCGAACTTTCACTTTCCGCGGTGCATCTACTCATATACGCGGGAAGCGGCGCGGGCAGGATGCGCACAAGGTCGCCCAGTCATCAAAACATTACCGAGTTCTTCACCCGCCACCCACCACAGCCGGCCAAGTCAGTGATAGTGATAATTATAGTGAGGATATGGACTTATAAATGGACTTTGAGGGGTTTGACAAAGAGGCCCTGCAAGCCTCTGTGGTGAATAGTGATACAGGTGAGGGCCAATAATCTGCCCTCTGCCTCGGAACCAACCCCCCATCCCCGTGTGCCCAGCCATCTTTTCTACTATAATGTAATCTTTTCTACTATAATGTAAGAGTTAAAAAAACTAATATTATTGATATTTCTCCTAATTATTAATTGTGTGTGCATACCATAATAAAGTTAAGCTAATATTTTTACTACAACATAGTTGTGTGTCGTCAAAAAGTGGAGTTTGGGGGTCGGGCCAGTCTCTATTGGAATTAATCCCATATGTTCTGTTGTTCACTTTACGCGGTTTTCACTTTACGTGGTACCCTGTGGGTTCAATTGACCGTTTAAATCGGGGTACTACTGTACTATACAGGTAGTCCCCGACTTACGACCACGTAGACTTACGTCCATTGGTACTTACGACCTGCTCTGACTGTACGTCCGTCGGGACATACGACCGCGACCGTCGTGACCAAAAATATTTTCAAATGACGCGCGCATTTTCTATACCGAAACGTTCCCGTCCCGGGCGAGAGGGTGGCGCGTCTCGTGGGTACACTCAATCAGTGGAGCGCTTAGTTTGTGTTTGGCTATCGTATCCTATACTGATCGCGCTGTGAACTTTCGTTATTATCGTATTTAATTGGCTTTATAATGACTGGAAAGCGTAAAAGTGAGTGTGCTGGTGGTGTTCCAAAGAAAAGGAGACAGGCAATTACTTTTGAGATGAAAATGAAGATAATAACACAGCATGAGAATGGAAAAACAGTAGCAACAATCTCACGCGACCTAGGTTTCTCGCACTCGACTATATCCACTATTCTGAAGGACAAGGAACGTATTCGTGAAGTAGTGAAAGGAACAACACCTTTTAAGGGAACTATAATATCAAAGAGAAGACAAGGTCCTATTCACGATATGGAAAAATTATTGGTGATATGGATAGAAGACCAGATACAGAGGCGCTTACCCTTAAGCCTTCTAACCATACAGGCTAAAGCAAGAAGCCTGTTCCAAAGCCTGAAGGAGCAGGCAGGAGATGAATGTGATCAAACCTTTACAGGAAGTCATGGGTGGTTTGATAGATTTAAAAAACACTACAGTCTACACAATGCTAAGGTGAGTGGAGAGGCAGCTAGTGCTGATGTTGGTGCTGCCGAAGCTTTTAAGGAGCAGCTAGATGATGTGATTGTGGAAGGGAATTATTTGCCTGAGCAAATATTCAATGTGGATGAGACTGGATTATTGTGGAAGCGCATGCCTGAGCGGACATACAGTTTCAAAGGAATTAATGAAAATGAAGCTATTTCGGATATTAGTAACAAGATAGTGGAGTTAGGTAAACAGCTGGAGTTAGAAATTGATAATGAAGATGTTGGACAGTTGGTTGAAAGTGTAGCAGAAGAGCTCAGTAACGAGGATCATATTGAACTAGATGCACAGAAAATTGCAGAGGAAGAAGAGAGAGAAAATGTAGAAGAACCTGCACCCCCCAAAAAGTTTTCAGTGAAACATATGGCAGAGGCATTTGCTACAATTAATAAAGGATGCAAATGTTTGATGGCATGGATCAAAATTATGAGCATTATGCCAAAGTTGACAGAATGGTCCAAGAGTCACTAGCTTGCTACAGGGAGATTTATAATGAAAAGAAAAAGCAAACTGTGCAGTCTAAATTGGACATCTATTTCAAGAAGTCCCGCAGTGCTGTCTCTTCACGCCCCACCAGTGCTGCCTCTTCACTCCCTCAAGATGATCCAATACCTTCATCCAGCAAGTTTCCACAGCACATAAACCAGTCTGAAGAAAGCGACATTGATGACCCACCCAGCCCTGTCTCCTCTTCTGCTTCTTCCAATTAATATAGTCTCCATGTATCCTGTAAATAGAAAATTATGGGGGCTCTGTGTGCATTCAGCTGACTACATTTAAGGTAAGTGCTCAGTCACACTGTATCCATTCCTCATTATTTATTACTGTTACTGTACTGTTTCCGTTCCTCATTATTTATTACATTTAGTATTCTGTATTTCATTGCAGATTTTTTTTTTTTTTTTTAAATTTTATTTGATTTTTTTTTTTTTTTTTTTTTTTTTTTTTTTTTTTATATCTATGTCGGACTTATGACCATGTCGGACTTATGACCATTTCGGACTTACGACCTGGATTTGGGTTCCTAACCCCGTCGTAAGTCGGGGAGCACCTGTATAGGAAAATGTCAATAATTTTGGTAGGAGCGATAAAGTTTTTTTTTTTATGTAAAGTCGCGATATATCCCGACCCTACTGTAAACTATGATGTATCATGAATGAGTCAGTACAGTAGACATACAGTGAGGCGACCCTTTAGACGAGGGAGGTGGCACGGTCACTTTTACCCCCCAATGGACCCTTTTCCCTCTTCCTATTTCACAACAATTGTTATAATCTTTACTGTATTTGTGTTAAAGAGATAAATTTGATACCATAATGATGCTCTATGAGATTTTCCAATATCATATCCCTAAATGACAAGCTGAATTAGAAGGTAAAAGAAGTATTTTACTGTATGTGAAAGGTACTGGTAATTGAATTTATTTGAAATACTCTGTAACATTTGAAACCATAATATTCTGACCCTTTTTCCCTGTGATAAAGCCATAATTTTTGGCAACATATTACTGTACTCATTTTGTACTAAATGCACTATGTTAAAGGACTAAAATTTTTATCTCTTGTGCAAATTATGAGATGTTTATACAGGGGGGCCCCCCTAAGTTTGCGGATTTTTTTTTTCACGGTCCTCTATTACCGGTATTTGCGGATGACACCCTGGATGTACCAAAGAATGTCTGTGGGTAGTTTTACACATACAAATAAATAATACATAATTGGAAAATACTCTCACCAATAATCGGAAACAAATTTAATCAAAATGTGACAGTCTACCTTCAAGTCCGTGCTTTATTACTTTATTAATAAAGCACGGACTTGAGGGTAGACTGTCACATTTTTAATAAATTTGTTTCTGTTTAATTATTTGTGAGAGTATTTTCCCATTATTATTAATTTGTATGTGTTTTGTGTGTGTGTGTCTACACACACACATGTACAGTATATACAGTACAGGTAAAAGAAATATTTGTCCTAAGGGCAAACACATAAAGAGTATATACATTTCTTTGTACACAAGTAAATATGTACCCCCCCCCCCCCCACTGGTCCACAAATGTTATTTGTGGATTTGGAGATTCGTGGCCATTTTGAGATCCTAACCTCCGCGAATTTTGGGGGGCCCCTGTACTCAAATTAATCGCTATCTTGTAAGAACTCCAGCAATGCAAGTTATATTTTCTTAAGTCAAGTCTGTGCCATTTTATAAGAGAAAACTTTAAGCCTAAACCAAAATTCATTCCATTAATCGTCATCAACGTCGTCTGCTCCCCCACTGCTGGCTGGGAGGAGGGGGGTGGTGGGGTGTCGACAGCCAGGAGGAGAGATTAATGCAGCAAGTTTAGGTAAAGCCTTTGAAAGTGAATCCTGTAGGTGGAATGTGGCCAGCGTTAATTAATGAAGGAGGATTTGTCGTTCTGGGGTTAGATGATTGTTCAGTATCGTATTGTGCTTTGAGTACGTTAGGCACTGTGTTAGTTACAGCGACTTGAAAATCATTGAGTCCTTCGTCCTTAATGGATCCCTTAAGAACAGAGAATGGAACAACCTTCGTACCATGCCTGAGACATTGATGAAAAGGGAGTCTACTGGCCAGGTAGAGTTTCATGCCATCGTGAGTCTGGTGTAGCGAACAGTTATGTTAATCCCTCTCGCCTTTACCATAGACTGCTCGGCGAGACAGCAAATCTTAAATCTAGGATTAGTATGATCGAGACCCAGTTGTTCTAACCAGTTAGTATCTAACTTGAAGGAAGCTGCGGTTAACTGATCAGGATACAGATGTAGTTCATGTGTTAGTTTCCCTGGGCGCACGCCAGAGAAGTAATAAGGGTTAGTTTGTGGGTCCGCCCCCACCGCTGGATTGAAGACTTCACCTGATTGCTTGTTTCCGTGTGAGAGAATCTGTCTATCTAAATTATTCGGGACAGAAACTTCGTTAACTTCAGACGACGCGTCGGTTAATCTGTAATTCTGTACTGTATTAGGAGTTTGACATACATACACGGCTAAACTACCGATTTCTTGGTTGACGGTGATCTCTCGGTTAACGAAATTTCGGTTAACGAATTACCTTCCATAAGAATCTTCAATTTGGTTAACGAACAAAAATTAGGTTAACGAACAAAAATTCAGTTAACGAAATTCTTACGAAATCATGTCGACATGTTTTTGTTTGCTCACCAGCTGGAATATTAGTCCGCCAATACAGTAATCGGTTCTAGGGCTTAATTTCTTTCCCATTTGAGTAAATATCAAGAAGGTTGTACTATTCAATAATTTCCAAGTTTTATATTAAAATTTTTAGTTATTTTAACACTTATTTAACATAATTGCAGTACAGGAAACTAGTTTTTGGTGCGTCAATCAGCCACTTGACTCGCCCACAAAGGCGTCAGTTTGTATCTCTGGTCAGTGGAGGTAACATCTTGCTTGTGGCTCTCTTGAACATAATCTATTTTTACGTTTTTACAGTAAAATTATTGGTCATTCTGAAATTTATTTTACATATTGACAATATATAGTGAAGTGGAGTGTTGATTTAAAGAAAATAATCCTTTTACACCTAGTGAATTTAAAATTTTATGGGTGAAATGATGGCATGAAGCATGGGGTGATTTTTCTTTCACCCCCACTTCCTCCTCTTCTCCCTTCTCCTCCACCCCCACTTCTAATTCCCATCATCATCATCATTATCAACCAGGAGCCTTCTGCATACACACCTCAAAGTAAGTACAGTCAATCCTCGCTTTACGCGTCCCACATTCCGCGTTTCCACGTTTACGCGGTACCCTACCGAAACCAGAATGCTCACATTCCTCGGTACGTGTACCCCTTTACGCGGAGAGCGACTGGCAAGCCGCGCCATTTTTGGATCCAAACCTCCCGCCCTCTCCCGCCATCCGCCATGTTGTGTAAGCGGCGCGAGCAGGGTGCGCACAAGGTCGCCCAGTCATCAAAACATTACCGAGTTCTTCACCCGCCACCCACCACAGCCGGCCCAAGTCAGTGATAATGATAATTTTAGTGAGGATATGGCCTTAAATGGACTTTGAGGGGTTTGACAAAGAGGCCCTGCAAGCCTCTGTGGTGGATAGTGATACAATTGATACAAGTGATACAGGTGAGGGCTTATAATCTGCCCTCTGTCTCGGAACCAACCCCCCCCATTCCCGTGTGCCCAGCCATCTTTTCTACTAATGTAAGTGTTAGAGAACCTAATATTATTGACATTTCTCTTAATTATTAATTGTGTGTGCATACCATCATAAAATTAAGAAGTTATTTTTACTACAAACATAGGTATTGTGTCTGAAAAAGTGGAGTTTGGGGGGTCGGCCCGGTCTCTATTTCAATTAATCCCATATTTTATGTTGTTCACTTTACGCGTTTCTCACTTTCCGCAGTACCCTGTGGGTTGAATTAACCGCGTAAAGTGAGGGTTCACTGTATGTAATTTTCGGTGAGCTGGAACCAATTACCCAAAATCCCATTGAAACAATGGTTTCGGTTAATGAAATTTTCGGTTAACGAACGACCTTCTGGAACGAATTGTGTTCGTTAACCGAGGGACCACTGTAATTAAATTCTCATGAGGGACTATTACTATAAGGTGAGCTTTCATCGTCGGGAAGCCGACTAAGAAATGCCCTGGAATGGAAATTCCGTCTCCAACATAAGTCAAACAATCTGTGTGAGTATTCCCCAAATTAAACTTAAGCTGGATTGCACCTGTAACATTAACGCCTGGACCTTCTATACCTGTAATACGAGGGAGTTGAACATCTGTCCAAGAATAGGAATCCGTAGCTAAAGTATTTAAAACATGAGAATCAATGACATTAACTTCAGTAACTGTGTTTAAAAAGACTGAAATGTTAGTCTGATCAACTTGACCCACACAATGGGTCCTGTTCTCCCTCGTGCCTGGAGAAAGGTGTTAAAGATCTGTGACAGAGACAACACTTGTGGATCTTAGGTACTCGTACTGGAAACTGAGATAGTATAATTGTTTAAGTTGTTACTTGAGGAGGCAAATGGAGTGTTTCCCGTTGTGGGGGAACAATTGTTTTAGGTATCACCTGTGACTGTAGGAACTGTTGAAACTTTCTGCATTCCTAGGCTGTGACTGAGATTGTGAACCCATACCCTGTGTAGAAGGTGTAATAGACTTGTAACCCATAGCAGGAGCACGCCCGTCACGAGCCGCTGACACAGTATACTGTATGGTGAGAATTAATACTTGGACATTTTGGTTTAATATGGCCAGGAACTCCAGAAAAGTGACAAACTATTCGTCCCTTTTTCCTAGGTCCTGGTTTGTGGGTATCTGTGGATGGCTCATTGCTGTCCTTAGGTTTACCTGTTACTGCACAGACCAAAACATCCTTAGAAAAACCTCCTTTGTGATTAATAAGTTCCTGAAACTCCGTTAATGTAATATCAGGAGTTGTAATAGCTTCAGACACTTTACGCTCAACCTATGTAGGAACATGTAAATTGATACTAAATTGTAAAAACTTGACAATGGACTCAGCACTCCTTCCAGGTAGGTCTAGCCATATAGACTTAGTGAGGGTTTTTCACCGGAGTTCCGTTCCATTGTAAAATAATCATGCAACGTTGAAAAATAAATCTGTCTGACATTCATTTGTCCAGGCTAAACGCCAAGTTTTCTTAAATTCAGCCCAGGTAGAGATCTTACTCATATCTCCATATTCTGCAATGTATCTGGCTTCAGACTGAGAATCCTTGTGATCTATCAAATTGTGGGCACAGTTAACCCCCTATGCCCCGGGTGACGTTCCAGAACGGTTGACCGGCGCGACCCGGGTGACGTTCCAGAACGGTTGACCGGCGTACCCCGGGTGACGTTCCAGAACGGTTGACCGGCGCATCCCAGGTGACGTTCCAGAACGCGCGCCTTTTCCCGCTGCTGTTTGAATGCCCAACCCGAGTTAACATGTACCAGCATGACTATTTTTCTCTCCCGGAACACGGAGGGGAGCGTGGGTAGGCCCAGTGCGGTCAGTAACCATTTGCCCGTGGTCATGGAGTGTAACCCCTTAACTTCTCATGCCCGTCTCCCCCCCACCACCGCATCTTCCACCCCAATCAAACGTCGTCGCCGTGGGTTGGATGAGAGCGAAATAAGGACAGAACCTTTTTATTTGAGTGCTGTAGTGGTCGATTCTGGTGAAATTGGTGATGAAGGCAGTGATTATCAGCCTAGTGACCAAGAGGATAGCATTGAGTTAGACGGTGTTGTGTCAACCAATGAGAAAGAGGAGGACGCTGGCAGTGAGGCCCAGCTAGAACTGAGTATCCCCGCCAGGCGCTCACGACCCAGACAAGGGACAATGGATGCCTTTGTTTGGTTTGATGGCAGTAATTTCCAGCCTGATATCCCTGAATTCAGAAGTTCAGCAGGTGGAATTACTCCTGAATTTCCTTGTACAGAGGAATAACGTGAATTAGATTATTTTTGTGCGTTCTTTGATGGTGAAATTATGGACTTACTGTGTACCGAGACAAACAAATTCTATCAGTACACGTGTGAAGCTGACCCCGGCTCTGGCCCCTCGCCACACATGCGTCAATGGAGTGATGTCGGTGTTGCCAAACTGTATGTGTCTTTTGCATTATTGATGCTGATGGCACAAGTGAAAAAACATGTACTTCAGGAGTACAGTGAACCCTCACTTTACGCGGTTAATTGAACCCACGGCGGCCCGCGTAAAGTGAACAACATAACATATGGGATTAATTGAAATAGAGACCGGGCCGACCCCCAAACTCCACTTTTTCCCGACACAATACGTACGTTTTACTAAAAATAACATCTTAACTTTATGATGGTATTCACACACACATAATATAGAAGGGAACAATCAATAAGAGAATGATATACTGAAGGTTAGGTGAGAAAAAAACAAGGTTGGGGTTAACACTTACGTTAGTAGAAGAGATGGGTCGGCGTAGGGGAATGGAGGCTGGTTCCGAGGCAGAGGGCAGGCTACTGGCCCTCAGGTGAGTCTTCATCGGTGTCATCCACACTTACTAGTGCCTCCCTGACAAATCCCTCAAAGTCATCATCACTGTCTCTGCCTCTCACTATCACTGGCTTGGGCTGGCTGTGGTGGGTTGCGGGCGAAGAACTCGGTTATGCTTTGCTGACGGCTGGTGTTTATGTTGTCGTGATAAACCTTGATGTAGGGCTCCATAGTCTGCAACAGCTGGGTAGTGAAGATTTCATACCTGTTAGCGTCAGGTTCGTCGGAAAGGAGGAGCTTGACTTTATCAATACACTCGATGGCACCCCTTACATTACTATGGGATAAGTGGCGTTCTTCTTGGGATGATGCACCACCTGCCTCTTCTCTGACGTCATCATCATCTACCATCTCGTCGGTAGTCACATGAGGATCCCTTATCACCTCCAGGATGTCGTCGTTGGTGGTCTCGGAGAAGCCTGCAGCTGTAACACTCTGCGCAGCTTCTCTGGCAAGGTCCACTGCTACTGCAACAGTGTGAACCTCACCAGTCACAGATTTACTCCCCCTAACACCCGGAATACCTTGCAACACATGTCTCCATGCGTGACGAACAGTTGCTACAGACAGTTGATCCCATGCCTCCACCAAAGAGTCCACAGCTTTCTTGACGTTGAATGTTCTCCAAAATTGTCTCAAAAGTACTTCTTGCTCTGCCAACTGTTGATCCTCGTCGTCTTCGCTCTTGCTATCGGTGTTGGTGTCACTCAGGTTACGCAACTCTTCCTTGGTGTTGGCGTAGTCGTTCAGGATCTTGAATTTTTTAGCAGAGAATGCAGCTTTTACATTACAGATCAATTCTTGGTCCATGGGCTGTATTATAGACATAGTGTTGGGAGGAATGAAGACCACTTTTATGTTGGGGTGACGATCTAACAGTAGGGGCGAGTGTCCTGGTGCGTTGTCAAGCAGCAACAAAATCTTGAATGGAACATTCTGTTGCTCAAAGAATTTCTTCACATCGGGAACGAAACAGTCATCAAACCAGGAGAGGGACAGTGTAGAGAACATCCACGCCTTACGTGCTGTCAGCCAGTGGACATTTAGCTTGGTCATGTCCATGCCCTTGTAGGCGTGCGGCTTGCATGCTGTGTGGATCACCGATAACTTGAGCTTACAGGTACTGGAGGCATTGGTGGTAAACAGGACGGTGATGCGCTCCTTCTGCAACTTCCGGCCCTGACACTTGCTGGCAGTCTTCACAACGAAGGTCTTGGAAGGTAGCTTTTTCCAAAAAAGACCAGATTCGTCCATGTTAAACACCTGGTCGTCGGTGTACTGTCCTTCCTCCATAATCTCACGTAAAAACGGAGGAAATTCCCTAGCCGCAACACGGTCAGCTGCTCTCTACGTAAAGGGGTACACACACCGCGGAAAGTGAGCATTCTGTGTTCGGCAGGGTACCGCGTAAACGTGGAAACGCGTAAAGTGAAACCGCGTAAAGCGGGGGTTGACTTTGGATATCTCCTGATGATATCACAGCAACTCCATTGTTTGCAAAATTCATGTCGAGAGACCGGTTTGCCTCCATCCTATGTTATCTACACTTTGTAGATAACAACATTCCTGTGGCTGGTGACAGACTTTGGAAAATAAGGGAAGTTTTTACGATGCTGAAGTTCTTCAGACCCTTTCAAAACATCGCGGTGGACGTGTCTCTGGTGCTTTTCAGAGGATGTGTTGTTTTTAGACAATACATTCCCTCCAAACGACATCGCTTTGGGATCAAGTTCTTTGTGCTGTATGACTGTGATGCTGTTTATGTCTTAGATCTCATAGCTTACACAGCAAGTGATGCAGACATACCCAAGGACGACCCACATGGTTTCTCTGGCGCTGTTGTCAAGAAACTTACCGGTATGTACCCCTACTTTGGAGGGAATCATTTCCTCTACACGGACAATTATTATACCTCTCCTGTCCTGTCCAAATTCCCACTTGAACATGACATCAGTTCTTGTGGAACTGTATGCAAGAACCGGAAACACTGGCCCGTGTTTACTGGTAAACCTGCCCGAAGAGAGATCCAGCTGAAGCAAGCAGACAAGATGCTTGCAATACGCTGGCAAGATAAGCGTACTGTACAGATGCTGTCAACTGTTCACAGGGGTGAAATGGTTGACAGTGGAAAAAGGGACTGGACCTCAGGAGAGGTAATGAAAAAACCTGACGCTGTCGTGGACTGCAATGTCGACATGCGCGTCGTGGACAAGAGTGACATGCAGGTTAGCGCAATTGAGTGTGTAAGGAAATGTCTCAAGTGGTACAAGATGTTCCTACACCTCTTGGACATCACCATCCTGAATGCATACAACTTGTACCTAGTAAAAACTGGGAAAAAACCCTCTCAGGGTTTTTCAGAAGCAAATGATATTGCAAATCCTGGAGAAATATGGCACCATCGTGGTAACTGCTCCACAACGTCGCAGCCAAGCAGGCCTACCTGACAGACCGCTTGTGCGTAAGTGGGTTGTTCGTCACAACATGGACTTCTTACCAACTGGTCCAGGTGGTCCAAAGGCGGTGTAACATCTGCGCTTACACCACAAAGCGCGTAGCGAAGCGTAAGGACGTGGTGCAAGAAATGCTTCGTGGAGTACCACTCCAAGAAAGCATTCTAAAACAATGTGGCACGTGCTTGTAAATAGTGTAAATAGTAGTATAAGCGTATTTGTAAGGAACAAAGTGACATATTTTTGGAAAAGGTACACAGTTGTATGCATTCACTCGTCTCTACCCACGGGTGCTAGCATGCACCCAGGGTCAGGGTAGCAACACACCACCCACCAACCTCACTTATCTACTCGCGGTCGAAGGGAAGCTTCTTGGTAAGTACCTTCTTTTGTTTGTTTATTTACCAGTGTTTGTCCTTTTTATCATTTTGTATCAAAGTAATATTACTAAAAGTGGTGTAGTATTACGAGATGATAATGGTATGATAATGTTATGAATGTATTTATTTGTGGAATTTTTATTCCGAAAATTATTTATAAGACTTGCCCTACCAAACCATACAATCTGGCTACAGACTGGGTGCGTGTCTCCGAACAGTCTTTATGAAAAGTAATGCAAATAAAATTAATTCTAAATTAATTGTGTATAGGAAATAAGTATCATGATCACTAAAAAAATGCATTTTTGGCCATATCGGACACAAAGAAGACCGTGAGCTGCTCCCTGTAAGAAAACTCACAATTCTCCTTATTTCACTTGTCACTGAGGGACAATATATAGTTTTTCTTATGTCTTTTTCATTGTTTTATCATTTATAAAGATTAAAATTTATTTTTGGAAAAATGTATTTTCCCTGTTTTACCCTGCGTGGGGGTTACGGCCAGCACCACCCTAGCCCGGGGCGTAGGGGGTTAATGTTCTGAAGGTCTGTTGGGTTCGTACCTGAACACTTAGACCTAGCAAGTTCTACACTGTTGGCTAACCAAGCCTCAATCTCGCTCAATTCCACGGAAAAGAATGGGTACTTGAGGTCTAGATTGGTATATGTGTGGTTTACCACCTGGGTGAGTGGAGGGGTGTTTGGACGAGACTTGTTAAAACTGGCTCTTCTAAACCATTTCCTAAACATTTTAAACGCGAAAGTAATAGTAGCACTAGACCATCTACATCGTAAATTATAATTATAGGGCATAGAGAGAGCGTTGATTACACATAAATTATAACATGTCTGTAAATTGTCCAAATTACCAGAACAGAATGACTATGAAATACTTCTCAGGTAAGTCGTGAACTGAACACTTCACTGGTTAACTAGCAATGAGGACAATTAGTGTATAGACAACTTAACCTGGATAGGAGTCTTGACATTTGTGTGAACTGTGTTGTAGACTCGCTGCTCCCAGCTGGGAGGAGGTGGTGTAGGGGTGTACACCTCTCGGTCGGCTCCCAGCTATTTCAAGGCCACGAGAAGGTGAGGAAGTGTGTAGTGCTCTTCCTGGGCGATCAGCTGTTGTCGTGGAGAAAAATGTAATTCTTCTCCCTTGGAGTCGGAGAATGTCATGAATCAGGTTCTATGAGGAAGGTGATTCTTAACTTAGACGACGAATCCTGACATTGTTTAATGATGTGTTCATACGTCAGTCATTATGTCATGGATGACATAGTGGAAGTTCCCCGCTGTAATGGAAGTCTGGAACCTTACACTGGGCTTCACTGATGTTGATCACTGTATTGAGCACTTAACTGATGATATTTTTACTCAGGAACTCAGTAGTGATGAATCGGGTAGAAGCTGTCTGGAGCTTGTAGACCCGGTGTAGGTGTAGACCCGGTGTAGGTGTAGACATAGGTAGATGCCGTAATTTGTAGTAGGTTGTAGACACTGTAACTCTCCTCAGGGGTTAGAATAAATCCCATTTTGCTGCTACCACCTGTAGGCTTGTGACATGTAGGCCTATGAGGAGTGAGACTTGTCAGTATACAGTCCCACTTAAAAGTAATGTGCTTGTAGTTATTTAGAGTTCCATTGATATCAGTAGGATAATTATAGTCCATTTGGTCGTCCACGTCTTCCACAAAATGGGGGATAATTATACCCAAAACTGGTGTATATATACAGTGTGATATTTACAGGTTCAATACTGTACGTACAGTTAATTAGACTGGCCCCGTGATCTATTACTGGAAGAGTTCTCGGTGTAGGTCGCCCTGTAATGAAGGCAGGCTCTATGTTAGGCGAGCCCATACTGAGGTGGTCCAGGTGTAGAGCTTTACTCTAAGGGGTCCAGCTCAAGACTACTAATGGGCATGGCTTTGCCACGCCCTTAGAGAGTAATTCCTGCACTCGCCACCAGAACGATCTATGAGTCCAGCTTCTAGAAGGTTCTCAATGGAGGAAGTAGTCACCTACGTGGATTGTCAAGCAGAACTACAGTCTGCTGTGTTTACGTTACGTGTATAAATAACTGGCTGGTAAATGATCCCTCTGACCCATGAATCACTCTTAACTGGCAGTGCCATTATCTACATATCACTTATCTAACTATCTAACATACTTGACGCATTGCAAGTGTGAAGCAAAGTATCCAACTACTGTACCACATATGAGCAATCTATTCAGTGTTTCAAGAAATACCTACTATTAGTCGTCCCTTGGTTAACGAACACAATTTGTTCCAGAAGGTCGTTCATTAACCGAAAATTTTGTTAACCGAAACCATTGTTTAAATGGGATTTTGGGTAATTGGTTCCAGCTCACTGAAAATTACATACAAAGTAAAAACAAATGCAGTAAAGTACACTTACTTTGAGGTGTGTATGTAGAAGGCTCCTGGTTGATGATGATGGGAATTAGAAGTGGGGGTGGACGAGAAATCGCCCCATGCTTGATGCCGTCATTTCACCCATAAAATTTTAAGTTCACTAGGTGTAATTCAAGATTATTTTCTTTAAATCAACACTGCACTGCACTATATATTGTCAATATGGTAAATAAATTTCAGAATGACCAATAATTGTATTGTAAAAATGTAAAAATACTTTTTTGTTCAAGAGACCCACAAGCAAGATGTTTCCTCCACTGAACAGAGATACAAACTGAGGCCTTGGTGGGTGAGTGAAGTGGCTGATGGGTGCACCAAAAACTAGTTCCCTGTGCTGCAATTATGTTAAATAAGTGTTAAAATGACCAAAAAATTTAATATAAAACTTGGAAAATTATTGAATAGTACAACCTTCTTGATATTTACTCCAATTTTATCGAATGTAAGCCCTATTACCGATTTCTGTATTGGCGGACTAATCTTCCAGCTGGTGAGCAAGCCAAAGCATGTCAAAACATTTTCGTAAGAATTTCGCTAACCAAATTTTTGTTTGTTAACTGAATTGAATATTCTTATGGAGGCATTCATTAACAGAGGGACCACTGCACTGAGAGAGAGAGTGTTGCATCATACTGCGACAGTCGGACTAGACGAAACATCCCCGGAATGTTTGATCGTACGCCAAGCGCCATAACCTACAGGTCATTGAAGAATGAATGTTCATAATTATACATCCATGGGTGTAAGTTATTAATTACTTGCTCTAAATTATACAGTACTTATATAAATTATACTGGTTACATAGGCACCCTGGAACCTGATGCCTTCCTCTTCACTTACAGGGGATGTTTTTCCTGCAGTTGTTGTAATGTTTATTACTACAACTCTGTTTATTGGCAAAACACCACCAGATGGTTCCTCTGTGAGAGATCTTACCACCGAAGACCCTTTTCCATCATGCATATTTTTACCAAATTTTCTGGTAACATTCTCGGTGTTTTGCTTTCCGTCTCCCAAGAATTTTACTCTCCTGCAGTGTTCTTGCCTCGTGTAGGAGATCATCAAGGGCCCCTTTCTATCACATTGTTGTCTTTTATTCATTGCTGCCACATTTTATTTGCACTTAGACCTTGAGTGTGTCCTCTGACAGAATAGATGGGGTATTATGGCCAGTATTTGAAGAGCTAATGGGGGCCAGAGGGCTGTTGTGAATGTAATTGATTATGAGGCAAGTCATCTCCTTGATCATTTCTTTGGTGGCCGCACACATTGGTGGTTCAAAGGGGTTAGCTGGCGACCACCTGACAACTTCTGAGTAGACTTCTTTGACCCACTTCTCTGCATCGTCCCCCGACAAACCTTTCCATTTTGTTGACTGTATGTCTTTCACCTCATGAACAGTATTTTCCGACTCAATGGGCTCACTCCCATCGTCTGACATGTCGTCATCAGGTGATGGATATCTGCTGTGGGGATTTTGACAGCTGATTCCTTTCCTACAACCCACCCATCGTGTGTTACATATCACACAAATACAGGTTGAGCATTTCTGATTCTGGCTTGAGCACATTTCCCAGCCATGATGTAAACCTGGGAAGGAGAGAGCAGTGGGAGAGGTAGAGGGTTGTTGTTTGGGAGGGGAGGGGGTAGGGTCAGTTTTGGTGTACTGGCCGATGGGGCTGGGTGGGTCCGGGCAGGGCGGGGCAGACTGGGCACGGGGCGAGCAGGACCGTTACCACCCTTGACCTGCACGGGTTACAAGCCACAGCCTATGTGGCAGTAAACAACACCAACGCCACCTGCTATACAGTCGCCGGCTCTCCAATAACTATCATCAATATCCACTCAGGGGGCCCAAAGGTGGATGTGATCACTTGACGAACTACACATTCACAAGTAATAATTCCTGTAGTTCTGCCTGGTTGAGACCCCGTTTTTTTACGAAAAACCCAGAGCTATCATTACCCAATCTTTCCTCCACAAAACCACCACTACTACTACTACAGTGGTCCCTCAGTTAACGAGCACAATTCGTCGTTCGATAACCGAAAATTTCGTTTACCGAATTCATTGTTTCAATGGGATATTGGGTAATTGGTTCCAGCTCACCGAAAATTACATACAAAGTAAAAAAAATGCAGTAAAGTACACTTACTTTGAGGTGTGTACAGTGAACCCTCACTTTACGCGGTCAATTGAACCCACGGCGGCCCGCGTAAAGTGAGAAACGCGTAAAGTGTACAACATAACATATGGGATTAATTGAAATAGAGACCGGGCCGACCCCCAAACTCCATTTTTTCAGACACAATACCTACATTGTAGTAAAAATAACTTCTTAATTTTATGATGGTATGCACACAAAATTAATAATTAAGAGAAATGTCAATAATATTAAGTTTTTTAACACTTACATTAGTAGAAAAGATGTCTGTGCACACGGGGATGGGGGGTTGGTTCCGAGGCAGAGGGCAGATTATTGGCCCTCACCTGTATCACTTGTATCAATTGTATCACTATCCACCACAGAGGCTTGCAGGGCCTCTTTGTCAAACCCCTCAAAGTCCATATAAGTCCATATCCTCATTATCATTATCACTATCACTGACTTGGGCCGGCTGTGGTGGATGGTGGGTGAAGAACTCGGTAATGTTTTGATGACTGGGCGACCTTGTGCGCACCCTGCTCGTGCCGCTCTCTGCGTAAAAGGGTACACACACCGCGGAAAGTGAGCATTCCGTGTTCGGCAGGGTACCGCGTAAACGTGGAAATGCGTAAAGTGGGACTGCGTAAAGCGAGGGTTGACTGTATGTAGAAGGCTCCTGGTTGATGATGATGATGATGATGTGAATTTGAAGCGGGAGGTGGAGGAGGAGAAGGTAGAAGAGAAGGAAGTGGGGGTGGAGGAGAAGCATTTTACTGCTTCTTGGAGGGCGAGTTACCTTCCATAAAAATGTCAGGAACCTCTGGACTGACAGATTCTCCAGCAGGAAAATCCTCTCTCCTTTTTGAAGTGGAAGGCTGAGGGGTAGCATCTTTCTCCTGCTGCCTATTAGAAAAGAAACTGTCAATTTTTCTTTGTCGGGCATTTCTCCTCTTCTTTAACTGATTTTTGAAGAAGGTGACCACTTTGTCCTCAACATTACACAAAATAGGTTCTGTTGTTTCCACAACAGGGTGCCTTGAAGCCAGTTTCCTGAGCTTCTCCCAGTAGTGAACAACATCTTTTAAATCTGAAGAAGACATATGGTCATCACTTTCCCTTTCCTTCTCACCACTGTCAGCTTCTGACATCTCATCCAGTTGCTTCAAGTCTTCAGGAGTAAGTTCCTGCTCATGAGACATCACAAGCTCTTCCACATCATCCTCCTCCACTTCGAGTCCCATTGACTGACCAATGGACACAATCTCCTGGTCCAACTCTGCTTCTTCATCAAATCCCTCAAAATCATGGACTGCTGATGGCCACAGTGCTTTCCATGCAGAATTGAGGGATCTAACGGAAACTTCTTGCCATGATGACACAGTCAATTTTACAGCCTCCAGGGTGCCGAATTGTGTCTTCCAGAACTGTGCCAGTGTTAGTTCAAGATCAGTGGAAGATGCCTGATAATGCCTCCTGAGCATTTTCTTCATGTACAGCTTCTTGAAGTTGCTGATTACATTCTGGTCCATTGGCTGTATAATTGATGTAGTGTTGGGGGGCAAAAAGAACACTTTGACAAAGTCAAATCGAGCCTCCAAACTGCTGGCAAGTTCAGGGTCATGACCAGGGGCATTATCCATAAGGAGAAGAGCCTTTAAAGGGAGTTTATTGGTGGTTAGGTGGCTCTTCACAGAAGGGCAAAATGCCTCAACAGCCCATTCATTTAAGAGCTGTCTTGTTACCCATGCCTTAAGGTTGGACTTCCAATAAACTCCAAGTTGTCCTCTTACCACTTTTTGTTGCTTGAACACCCTGGAGTTCTCAGAGTGATAGACAAGCATAGGCTTTGAAGATTCCAAGTGTTCCCTGAAGAATGCAGTGATGGGTAGGGAAACACCGAGTAACACTGAAGTCCGTTTATTCGGATAGGAGAAATGCAAGTGGTGACTAGCGTGTGCTATGCACGGCCCACGAAGTCAGACTGAGACTGCCTTGCCATATGGCAGCCTCGGGGCAATGTTGCCACATAACACGTGCAGTGTTGCCACGTAATTATATACATAGATGCTACTCGGCACAGTAGCTTATATACAAGGTTGCTACTCGGCACAGTAGCATAGATACATAACCTACATCTCCCTCCCCCCCTCACGCTCATAGTCTTTGTCTTGAGCGGGATTCTTAGTACTAAGTCACTCCGAGCGTCGAGGTGCACTGTGGGGCGGATCCTCGTGAGGTGTAGGAGACTCGTCCTCGGTCAGAGGGCCAGCAGCAGGGGGTGGGACTGGCCGGAGGAGGCGGTGGTTCCTCCACCAGACACGGCCGCTCGGCATCCTGACCTTGTAGTCCTGCGACCGGCCGACGCCCATCACTATGCCCACCTTGTCCCAACGTCCATCACTATGCCCACCTTGTCCCAACGTGTCGTCGTCGGGTCCTGGATGTGGACAAGGGCACCAATCTCCAGTGGCTGAAGAGGGCGGGCACTGTCGTCATACCGAGCCTTGGCGTCCTGGGCACGTGAAGCGGCGCGGCGGTCGCAGCTCTCGGCTCTGGTCTGCCACTCCTTCGCAAAGGCCTTGGCGTGTGCAGGAACGCAAGAGCAGAGAGGGTGACCATACAGGATCTGGGCAGGGGAGCGCCCTGTGTGGGTAGGAGTATTACGTAACTCCAGGAGTCCAGGAGTCCTTTGTCAAACGCCTCACAGTCTATGTTGCCTGAAGGGGCCACCTTGAGGATGAGGTGCTTGACTGTCTTGACCGCAGCCTCAGCATGGCTGTTTGACTGTGGGTAGTGGGGTGTTGACACGATGTGGCGGACTCCCCAACGCTCCAGGAATCCTCTGAAGTCCCGGCTGGTGAACTGTGGCCCACCGTCTGTCCACAGACGTATGGGAACGTCCAGGTCACGAAAGAGGTGCCGGAAGTGGCGAATGGTGGCCGTGGACGTTGTGTCCGAGCCACAGATTACCACCACAAGCCAGCCAGAGAGTCGGTCGGCGACAACTAGGAAATGTTTCCCAGCTGTGCTGAAGAAATCAGCCGACATGGACTCGAAGGGCCTGGTGGGTTCGTCGTCGCACAAGAGGGGCTCCTGCTGTTGACTGGGCTGCATGATCTGGCACGGCTCACAGGCACGGACCGTATTGACGATATCCGCGTCAATGCCGGGCCAGTACACAGCCTGCCTTGCGCGGCGCTTGGTGGCCTCTGCTCCACGATGACTGTCGTGTAAGCGGGCCAGAATGTGACGACGGAGAGCTGCAGGGACGACCACACGGGCACCGTACAGGATGAGGCCCCCATCTGCATAGAGGTCCTCACGTATCTTCCAATACGGGCGTAGGGTGTTGTGGAGGTCAAAACTGTCGTGAGGGAACCCAGTCTTCGCACTCTCCAAGAGCTGAGTGTAGGAGGGGTCGTTGCGTGCCGTGGTCCGTAGTTCCTCAAGGGCCAGATTTCTGTCGGGTGGCGACACTGAGGCCTGGGTGCTGGCGAGGGACTGTACGGCCTGCAAAGTGACGATGTTGCTGACGGAGAAACCGGCCTCGGTGCTGAGCATCTCGTCTTCAGGTGTAGGGCGGCTGACTGGGGAGCGGGAGAGGGCATCCGGGATGCACAACTCCTTACCTGCTCGCCAAGCCGCGGTGAAGACAAAGGCCAAAGTCTTCTCCTTCAGGCGCTGGAGGCGGGGATTCTCGATGGCGTCCAGCGAATAGTGATTAAGAATGGGGACCAAGGGCCTGTGGTCTGTGATGAGGTCGAAGTGCTGTAGGCCAATCAAGTAAAATTTGCACTTCGATAAGGCCCATACCACTGCCAGCGGCTCCAGCTCGATGGTAGCGTAGCGAGACTCAGCATCGGTGAGGAAGCGAGAGCCACACTGTACGAGCCGGTACTTTCCTCCACCGTGATCTTGGAGAAGGGCGTAACCAACCCCGTACAGGCGCGAGGTGTCTGTCTGGAGGACGGTGGGGAGCGCTGGGTTGAAAGTAGCGAGGATAGGTGGACTTGACAGGGCCTTCTTCACCTTAAGAAAGGCGAGGTCGTGGTCAGGGGTCCACGTGAAAGTCATCAGGGGGCGGAGAGGCCCGGCAGCGGCGGAGACGTCAGGAGAAAATTCTGCCAGCTGGTTCACCAGGCCCATGAAAGACTTGAGATCCGTAAGGTTGGCAGGTTTTGCAAAGTCCGCTATGGCGCGAACTTTCTCCGGGTCTGCAGCAATGCCATCCCTTGAGAGTCGGTAGCCGCAGAAGGACACTGCAGGTGCGGCCAAGACGAACTTCTCGGCATTCAGAGTGATGCCGTGCGTCCTACACCTGGTCAGTACCTCGTCGATGCGGCAAAGATGTGTCAGGTAGTCCTCATCGTAGAGTAGGACATCATCCACTACCTTCACGCAGTTGGTCACGCCTTGAAGTGCCATGTCACCACGGAGACAGAAGGCGTCCCCCGTAGCAGCGAATCCCATAGGGCCACGGCAGTAGCGGAAGCGTCTGTAAGGCGTGATGAAAGTGGTCAGTGGCTGATCCTCCTTCTTCAGTGGGATCTGCCAGTAACCACAGAGGGCGTCCATCGTCGAGAAGTGCCGTACCTTCGGATCCACACTCCGTATAGCTGCAAAAGGTGTGGGTGAAGGGTGGACGGGACGGGACACCTGACTGTTAAGCTTGGACAAGTTGGTAGTAATTTGCACACCACCGTTAGTCTTAGCCACAGCGACTAGAGGGTGGCACCAAGGGGACGGGTCGTCACCAACGGGTACGATGACACCCTGGGCCACCATGGAATCCAGTTCCTTCTTGACTGAATCCCCGAAGGTGAGAGGGATCAACCGGGGAGTGTGTATGGCAAACGGCTGTGCATTTTCCCGCAGGTGTATCCTCATAGGCGGACCCGCCATAGCCTTCAGTGGCGCGGTCCGTAGGGCCTCCTTCGTCACCAGCACATCTGAGTACTCCTTCAGGAAGTAGGCCCTTGCGGCTGAAGGAGACGTCTCGCTGTGAAGAGGAAGCAGCCGTGACTTGGGTGGAGGCGGGGCGGGAGTGGACGCGGGTTCAGGGCCGCTCTGTGCGGCAGTGCCAGGCGCGTCGCTCGGTGATTCATGCACCCTGCTGGCTGTGTACCGAGCAGCTGGGATCTGCTCGGGAAAGTCTCTGGGCACCACACCTAACTCCTTGCAGTGCTCCCATGACAACAAGGGTGTAGCGAGAGTAGGCTGCACGTCGATCCATCCGTGACATGACCTGTCGCCATAAGTGATCTCCGCTTGAAAGGAGCCCACAGCATCTGGCATCTGGGAACTGTCAGCATTGTAGTATTGCAGCTGCAGCGGTGGTCCCAGGTCACGTTTGGTGAGGCCCAGTTTCTGGAGGTGCTTCAGGCCTATCACCGTAGTATCAGCGCCGGTGTCCGGTATCACCTCGATGTGACCCGACACATCACCGTGTGTGACGGCGACGCGGATGGTAGGGGAAGGGGTAGCCCTGGGGCGTGTGGTCGATTCCACCCTCCTGATGTGACTCAGCTGCTGCTTGGGGCTGTGTAGGCCATCTGAAGGGGGATGCGTGCGAACCACCCCGAGGGAAGTGTGCTGCTTTCCTCCTCGTCTCGGGCTTTTGGGCTTGGGTTGGCGGCAGCACTTGTCGTAGTGTCCATAGCGACCACAGGCCTGACACTTGTGGCCTCGTGCAGGGCACCTGTCTGTGTTAGACCAGTGGCCCTTACGGTCACATCCACGACACAGTGCGTCGGTGGCTGGGCATGTCTTGGGGCCATGCTGCTTTCCACAGCTGCCACAGGAAGCACTAGGCGGAGGCGTGGAAGAACGTGCGGCTGCCTTCACGTTGTTGCCCGCCCTCTTATCCTTCTTGTATTGAGAGATTGCTCTCACAGCAGGAGAGGCCCGTAAGGCAGAGGTGGCGGACTTGGTGGCCTCGTATGACCGACATTCAGTCACTACCACCTGGAGTGTGGAGGAAGTGTCCAGGGGGATGAGTCGCTGCACCAACTCTTCCTGCCTGACACCTGTCAAGATTCCGTGCTTGATCCAGGCTTCCTCACATTCCCGGCTGTGCGCCTTGCAGACGTCGATCTCCTCTGACAAACTCTTCAAGCGTACAAAAAAGTCGTCAAAGGATTCGTTCTCCGCCTGCTTGCAGCTGGTGAAGGCGCGGCTACGCAAAGCCTCATTATTCCGACCTTTAACGTGCTCCTGTAAAAGGTCGAGCACATCCGTCACTGAAGATGTAGAATCGGGAGGCACTTGCAGCGTGTGCTCCAAAACTCTCTGGGTCTCCAGCGACAAACACATCCGCAGTTGGATGAGCTGTTTGTTTGGAGGCATGCTGTCAAGGTCCACCATCGTGGATTAATCTGTCCAACGCCGCCTCCACTCACGAAAAAGCTGAAACATGACGTCTGGTGAGAGGGCGGGTGGGGGTTGAACAGATGCCTTGGGAACTGTTGGAGTAGCAAGAGTGCCTGGAGGATGCTGGTGTGGTGGAGGAGTGAGGGTACTGGCGCCTTGGTGCGCGAGTGAGGGAGGGTGGGTTAGCGCCAGGGTTGCCAATATTACATCAAAGTGCACCTTTTCCTCCTCTCTTCGTATCTCCTCCCTCTGAAATTCCATCTCTCTACGTCGCTCGTCCCGGTCTACCATCCACCTCAGAATTGTGGCAATGTCCGTCACTGGAGGTGGAGGATGAGAGTCTGCGCCCGGTGGAGGGGAAGGTGGTGGGGAGTCGTGTCTCCCATCTTGACGTTGTCCCTTCTTACTGTTTAGTATATAAAGTGGCGCCTCAACAGCTCAAACCACATATATATGACATAAACAGTGCAGAAATAACGCATAGAGTCCACTGTTCTGTCCGTGAGTGAGTGCGTGCGTGCGTGTGTGTGTGTGTCTGAGAGAGCACGTCGTGGTGGCCTTAATGCCGGTGGCTAGAGCTGCCATGGGGGTGAGACCGTCAGTGTCTCCCCGGATGTCACACGAGAAGGGTGTACGCCTGCGTGCTCCGTGGGTACCACAAAAAACAGGCCAATGCTCAACTCTCAGCTCTAGACACACTAATACACTGACACTAACACTGCCACCGTCACTAAAAAGCACTGTGACAGCCCAACACTGCACGTCGCGGCGAAACACAACACAACACACTAAGGGTCGACATGCACATCGCCAGCAGATGTAACCGTCGGCATTGTTCACACACTTGTAAGTCCACAGATCCTAGTCACTGCGCCATGAAGGTTCCAAGTGTTCCCTGAAGAATGCAATGATGGGTAGGGAAACACCGGGTAACACTGAAGTCCGTTTATTCGGATAGGAGAAATACAAGTGGTGACTCGCGTGTGCCATGCACGGCCCACGAAGTCAGACTGAGACTGCCTTGCCATATGGCATCCTCGGGGCAATGTTCCCACATAACACGTGCAGTTTTGCCACGTAATTATATACATAGATGCTACTCGGCACAGTAGCTTATATACAAGGTTGCTACTCGGTACAGTAGCATAGATACATAACCTACAGGCTTCAGTCGGAAATCCCCTGAAACATTGGCACCAAGCAATAGAGTGAGACGGCCCTCCATGGCCTTATGCCCAGGTAAAGAGGCTTCATCTCTGGTGATGAATGTCCTTTTGGGCATTTTTTTCCAGAACAGCCCAGTTTCGTCCACATTGAACACTTGCTGTGGAAGATAATTTTCTTCATCCACCAGTTCCTTAAACTCCACTACAAATTTTGCTGCTGCTTCTTTATCTGCACTGAGAGCTTCACCATGTCTGACACCACTAAAAATATCACTTCTTTTCTTAAATTTTTCAAACCAGCCCTTGCTGGCTCTAAACTCTTCAAGCTTTGTGCAAGAAGAACTAGGTTGCTCAAATGTTCGTAAATTTCCCTGGCTCTTTCACAAATAAATTCAGTCGAAATTGGATTCAATAACAATTTCACCACTAAAATTTTAAGTTTATTTACTGTAATTAAAGATTATTTTATTTAAATCAACACTGCACTGCGCTATATATTATCAAAATGTTAAATAATTTTCAGAATGACCATTAATTGTACTGTAAAAATGTAACAATAGTTTATGTTCAAGAGAGCCACAAGCAAGATGTTACCTCCACTGAACAGAAACACAAACAGATGCCTTGGTGGGTGAGTGAAGGGGCTGATGGGTGCACCAAAAACTAGTTCCCTGTACTGCAATTATGTTAAATAAGTGTTAAAATGACTAATAATTTTAATATAAAACTTGGAAAAATATTTAGTAGCACAACCTTCTTGATATATACTCAAATGGGAACGAATTTAAGCCCTAGAACCGATTACTGTATTGGCGGACTAATCTACCAGCTGGTGAGCAAGCGAAAACATGTTGGCATGTTTTCGTAAGAATTTCGTTAACCGAATTATTGTTCGTTAACCGAATTGAATATTCTTATGGAAGGTAATTCGTTAACCAAAATTTCGTTAACCGAGGCATTCGTTAACCGAGGGACCACTGTACTGTTATTTTATTTATATTTTTAGTGTCCTCCAGCCTCCCCCAATAGCCACACCTTCGCCACCATTTTATTACCTTAAAATTAACTATCCTAATACAAAAGTAGCTACTCTCGCTGTGTTGAGCTAGTTGAGCCACAGATCTATGCAGCATTCAGTGACTGTTGCCTCATAGTCAATATCTGTGACTGTTGTCGGTTTTGGGCTGTTACTTTCATTCCCCTGAGGCAGAGCAATGCAGACCTAAGCAGAGAAAAGGACAATCGACATCTCAACCAGGCTGTAACATAACTTCTGGGCTGCTGCTTCTGTTCAGATAACGCCTCCGCGAGTCTGGCATAGGAGTGAAGCTACTTCTGATCAACATTCAGAATTCTCTCCCCATGTGCTCCATCTTGTCATTCTCATTCTTCCTGTGTGCAACATCAAGAGCTAGGTTACGGTGACATGCAGCAATGGGATTGAAAATCCTGATGTCAAAGAAAGCTCGCTGCCCCCGTGTCCAGAATCCTCGAGTATTAACGTCCACACAGATTTCGTTGGATGTGTTTGAATTCCTGTGATAGAAATTCTCATCGCCCAATGGAAGGAGGGTCAGTTCTACCCTGACATCATGACAGATTTCCTTCCACATATTTGCTGTGAGATCCCTTATGTCGTCATGCCTCATGCATACGAAGCCCCCTTTCTTGCACAGCATGTCATGGTCGATTTCATAGGAAGAGCCACACACGCATTGGGAGAGCAAACCTTCTACTGGCCTACTGTACCTTAGAGCAATGGCATATGTAAATTCCTGTTTATTAAGACTGAAACCTTTTGCTCTTATCAGTAACGTTGTTAGCCAGTTCGAGGCACCCACCTCCTGTGCTATAGCTACTTTTTTTTCAAGTTCTCTGGCACTTGCAGCATCAGTTGCTGCAGTTTATCACTTTGGATGTGCTGTGGTTCTGCCGTAATGGACTGTCGAATCTTGTTTAATTCGCTGGTATCCACCTCACTTCTTGCATTCTGAGGTAGTATGTGCTCAGTGAGGGCTGCCGTGAGCTTGACTGAGTTCTGATGTTCGGTGGCAGCAAGCTCCTCTGAATTGGTCAATTCCATTCCTCCCAGTCTCAGTGGTTTTGCAGGGATTGACCTTTCTGCTGGGGTTAAGTGAAGGTGTTTCACTAATTTTAGAATAAAATTGGCGCTGATGGCTTTTTCCAGAGAGTGAAGGAGGGTCCGATATCAGGGATAGTGCTCATCAGGTAATTCCAGCGATGCTTGACTCCATGGGTGAATGCCGCAAATGCCGCATGTGGCTCTGTTTTAGCAATGTCAGGCAGAGCTTGGTCCTTCACCCACTCATTTGCATTTCCTGTTATGTACTCGGTCTTGAAGTCCTTTGTGCCGATTACCGCACCTAGGTGTCTTTGGCCCTTCTTTGTTATTTTGACCTCACTTCCACCACCACTGCCGTTTCATAGTGTTCTGGCTGTACAATGAGGAAGGACTTGCTGACATTTGGTGGTACCCTATATGTGGACCATGTGATGTTATCTGGTCCCACCACTTTTTGATGTCCTCCAATTTTCCTGCTCCTGTTAGGTCATCAGCGTACATTGCCATGGCAACAGGGTCCCCCTCAGTTGACAGTATGATGGTATCTCCTCTTAGAGCCTTGAAATTCTTTATATAGTTCTCTGATGGGTTCCTATAGGTGTTTTCAACATACATTGCAAAGCTTGGACACTTGTATCTTGATGTTGTGCAGTGTAGCCTTGCGGTTGATTATGTTGAATGAGTTGGAAGCGTCAACCGGGAGTACTGCCTCACTAACATGGTACTCAAATATCTTTCTCATGGTGTGAATAGCAGCTTTCCCTCCAGCCTGGTGGCCAGCACAAACTTGCAAGTTTCCTGCAGCTGCCCTGACATCATCATTTACCACCTTCATTATGCATTTTCCAGTGATCTGTCCCAGCACTTCCCCCACCCCGAAAGGCCTACATCCTGGATATTTATCCAGGGGAATGAGCTGGCAGGCTGTCAGAACATCACGAGGTTGCTAGCTTTCTTGCAAGGATGGCAGTGGCATTGCAGAGATCACTTGCTACGGGGCCAAACTTGTTAGTGCTGAGGATGCCTCGAAGGATGCTTCTCCAACCGTCTGCATCCACGCCTGAAGGGCCTGCCCCTCCCTGTGTTTTCAGTGCTTTTTTCCACACCATCCCTCCTGTTATTTTTTCGAACATGACAGCGTTTGGAGGGATATAGGCTCCTTGGAACCTGATGCCTTCATCTTCACTTGCAGGGACATGTTTTTCCTTCAGTTGTTGTAATGTCTCTCTGCTTATTGGCAGAACACCACCGGAAGATTCCTCTGTGAGAGATCTTCCTGCCAAGGATACTTGTCCCATACGCATCTTGTTTTGAAACTTTCTGGCAACATGGTCGGTGTTTGGCTTTCAGTCTTCTATGAACTTTAGTCTCTCCTGCAGTGTTCTTGCTTCACGTAGGAGATCATCAAGGGCCCCCTTTTGCCACATTGTCAATCTTCTCTTCATTGCTGCAACATTTTCTTTGGACTTCTTCCTTGCGTGTATACTCTGACAGGAAAGATGGGGTATTATTGCCAGTATTTGAAGAGCTAATTGGGCAAGGAAGCAGACCTGAGTGTACTCAATTAGGAGGCAAGTCATCTTCCTAATCATTTCTTTGGTGGCCGCACACTTGGGTGGTTCAGAGAGGTTAGCTGGCTACCACCTGACAACTTCTAAGTAGTTTTCTTTGACCCATTTATCTGCATTTTTCATCAACACGCCATTCCACTGTGGTGGCTGTCTGCCATTCACCTCGTAGACATCTGCTAATATTGGAGAAGCAATTGTTGGCACAACATTTTCAGACTGAGTGGACTCACTGTTATCATTCAGGATATCATCGGGCGGTGGTGTCCAGGCGATATCCACTGTGTCCTCCTGTGACGGCCCCAGGTCGGCGGTTGTTTCTTGCACATTCACAGCTTGTGCAATTTGGGTTCTGGCTAGCACAGATGCAGCAAAAGTAGTAGCCCGGCATAATGCTCCACACTTTGGGCAACAGGAATGTCTCCCACTGACATCTGCTTTGGTCTCATTCAGAGGAAACTAATTCTTATGAGAATAGGACAGAGAGGCGACAGGTTGGATAGCAGTGTCTGGGTAGTAGGGACATTCGTGCGTGCGTGGGTGTGTAGGCCACCCCGGGGGGGTGAGGGCAGAAGTCTATACAAAATCGGATTTATACACTGGGAGTAGGAATTGTCACACCTGACTTATTTGCATATCTATGGCAGGAATAATCACAATTTCTATGGTCACACTGATGTAAGTATAGTAATAAAGTCTTACTTGGTTGGGTGTGGAGGGTGGCTGGCACTTCCCGGGGTGTCTGTTACGTGTGGGAAGCGGCAGCAGGCATAGAATGGTTAGTCTACTGTCACTGACCTCAGGGATGGGAGTCTTGAGACCGTTTCTTCTTAAGTTGGCTTATCCCACACTGGCACCACCAACTATCGCACCAAACACTTAAAACTCTCCTGGTGATCACTGGTACACACGCGAAAATTTGCAATTAATGCCGTAAAGGATGAGGAGAAACTTTCAGTATCTCGACTCCCGCCTGTCCACCACCGCGGACATCGATGAAGAGATTCAGCATCTGATCAGATGTGCATCTCAAGTCTTTGGCCTACTCCATACCCATGTCTTCAGCTGTAGGAGCTGAAATTATCTAGAAAGTTGCACGTATATCGAGCAGTGGTCCTCCCCACCCTGCTATATGTCAGCGAGACATGGGTCACATACAGGAGGAACCTCAGGGCACTTTCACCAATGTAGTCTACGTTCCATCCTACGAGTTCGCTGGGAAGACAAGAGAACAAATGCCAGTATTCTTGCTGACACCAATTGTAGGATCATCGAGGCTACCATTATCCATGAACAATTACGCTGGACTGGCCATGTTACCCGCATGGACGACAGTAGATTGTCAAAGCAGCTATTTTATAGTCACCTAACAAATTGTAAACGTGATGCTGGCGGGCAACTGAAAAGGTACAGATAGTCCTCGCTTAACGTCAGGGTTATGTTCCTAAAATTGCGACGTTATACGAAACAACGTTAAGCTGATCAATTTTCCCCATAAGAAATAGATAAAATACGAGAGTTACGTTCCTGAGCCTCCCTTTGTCCCATGAAATACATTACATTTACAGAAAATCATTGCCAATTCTATAGAAAATAGTGTGCATACTTATACAACTACTAAGTTTGTATTGGTACTCACCAATGGGCAGAGGTGGTAGAGTGAGTGTGTGGTGGGTAGTGAAGCAGAGGAGGCGGATGGCGGGAGGGGAGGAGTGTGGCGGGAGTGGAGGAGTGTGGGACCGGAGGAGGGTGGTGAGTCATTGAGACTGCGCCAAGTCGAAAGAGCGTAGCGGGGCCAGATGAGAGAGGGTGATATGCCATAGAAAGTAGTCCATGATGACGCAAAAAAGATTTGGTATCGGATCACCGAAACAATGTTAAGCGCGGACTACCTGTATAAGGATAGTCTTAAGACAAACCTGAAAAAGTGCAAAATTGAACCCCTCACTTGGGAGACGATTACTCCATGTAACGCTTGGAGGAGCACTACACAGGAAGGTGTCAATACTTTCGAGTTAGCCCGACTGCATAACAAGACAGACAAGCGCCAATGCCGGAAAGACGCTGCTGTCACCCCTCCTGCACTAGATAGAGCCCCCACATATGCAACATCTTCGAATGACCCTGCTGGTCCCGTAACGGCCTCTTTAGTCACCTTAAAACTCACCAACCTAGGTGACATCCTTAATAACTCATACCAATGTATCATAGCTGGATGATCATCATCATACTTGATTCCGAGTACCGTATATCTCGGCTTATAAGACGGAATTTGAACATTAAACAAATCTGCCCAAAGTTAGGGGGTCGTCTAAACCACCAAGTATAAAATTCTTACCTCTTAAATATTGTGGTTTAGTGTGTACGGAGTGGTGATGGAAACATCGTAAGCCACTCACAAGGTCTTACCACTAATTATTTTATACCACCAGCTGTATCACCTAGACGGTACACGTGTTTTTCGAATCATTTTCAGTTAAAAAACTGTTACATCACATGTATATTTTACCTTAACTGTGCCTGAATGTATATGTTCTCGGAAATAAATAGTAGTTTTGCTGAAACGTGATATATTTTAATGTAAAATAGGATAAAATACATGACGAAAACAAAAGATTTTACCTAACCTTCCGATGTTCAAGAGAAGTTACTGGATTTTTTAATACCGTATATCTCGGCTTATAAGACGAAATTTGAACATTAAAAAAATATGCCCAAAGTTAGGGGGTCGTCTTAAGCAACAAATATAAAATTCTTACGTCTTAAATATTGTGTCAAGAGTGGTGATGGAAACATCGTAAGCCACTCACAAAATCTTACCAGTAATTATTTTATACTGAAACTTACGTTTGGCAAGCTGGATTCAAATTAAGATTACCGGTATATTAAAATAATAAAAATGTATTATAAACCTCTCTAACATACCCTGTAATAAACACAGCTGCTATCATCACACACCCCTCCCCACGCCCCCACCCCTCATTTGCCAGTGAGGAGACAAGAAAGGGAAAGTGACCGCGAGGTTGGGCTATTTTTAGCCGTTGAGGTGATTAGTAATGCATACCGGGTATCGGTATATTTACTGATAATAATATTTTCTCCTATAAATAATTGATTTAAAATTTATTTTCTTACAAAGAATATTCAGTAAATGAGTGCATTAATTCTTGAAACTATCGACAGTTAATTACAGACGCTTAAGTGACGTCACTAGTGTTTACACTACACCAGCCGGTAACATTTGATGCCATTACTTGAAATGAATTGGCCTTATTTTAAGTAACTAACTATAAATAAATACAAAAATTAAAAAAAAAGATCAAAAGTGAGAAATAATATACTGTATGTATGTTGTGTTGTCAAAGTAAGAGGAACAATTGAAACTGCAATTGTGTAAATGAGGCAGAAAGTCAGGTCAGCAACCTGGGACTTGGTCACAATTTTCGTGATGCCATATGGCAGCAGGGTCTATCATTAAACAACACAGTATGCTTCCAATATCTTCCCAGGCAGTAGTACCTCCCTGTTTGGTAGCTGCCTACTACCTACACAATTTCTAGTAATATTAATTTGATACATGATAAATTAGACAAACTGAAAATAAACATCAAATTTAATTACCAACACGCTTCCCATTGGCAGCTGTAAGAGGGGGAGATGGGCTATTTTTATCCCGTCTTTGTGTCTGAAGTGGCCAGTAATACCATATATTTATTGATCGTAATACGTTTCTCCTATAAATAATTAATTTAACATTTATTTTTTTACATAGAATATTCAATAAATGACTTTTAATTCTTTTAACTACTGACAGTGGTAAATTTAGGATGACAATGATGAAGAAGTCAGGTCATCTGATTCGGAGTTTGATTCTTAATGATTACCACATATGTGTAAGGTGACCACGTCAGGTCATGTAACGGTTTCTATCCCCAAACGTGATACACCTTCTCTCATTTGCCTTGTCCAGTTGTTGAGTTATCACTCCATAAGCAATAGCACTCTCTCCGTGTGAACACTACGGTATATTAATACTGTATCCAGCCACCACAAAACCTCACCATGGCTCCAATTGTTAAACGCATGAGATATGAAGCTTGTTTTAAGCTGAAAGTTATAGCATATGCCCAGTCACACAACAATTGTGCTGCTTCAAGAGAATACGGTGTAACTGAGAAGATGGTGCGGGATTGGAGATCAAAGGAACACTTACTACGAAGTATGCCCAGGAATAAATGTGCAATGAGAAGAGGCACTGCACACTGGCCGATTCTAGAGAAGCACGCAGTAGACATGGTCCATGAGCAGCGTCAAAATGGGTATATTGTATCAAGAAACATGATACGTATGTGGGCACTTAAGTGGGCTAAACAAAATCAAGAGCACAGCAAAGACTTCAAAGCCACGGCTTCATGGTGTAGCCGTTTTATGGAAAGAAGCAATCTGGTACTGAGGCAGAAGACAAAAATAGCACAAAAATTACCAGCAGATCTTAACTGTAAAATTGTTAATTTCCATCGCTACATAATACAACAACGTAAGAAACATTGTTATCCATTAAGCAACATCGGGAACATGGATGAAACACCTATGAACTTCGACATGGTCGGTAATCATACTGTCGATACAAAGGGTGCAAAAACAGTGTTAGTGAAAACAACAGGACACGAAAAGACACGGTTTACAGTAGTACTTTCATGCATGGCAGACGGAACCAAGTTGAACCCAATGCTAATTTTCAAGAGGAAAACAATGCCCAAAATCAAGTTCCCGGCTGGAGTTTTTGTTCATGTCAACGAGAAAGGGTGGATGGACGAACAAGGAATAAAGTTATGGATTAATCACATATGGTGTAGGCGACCTGGTGGCTTTCGAAAACAGCGTAGCCTCTTAGTATGGGATATGTTTGCGAGTCATTTAACAGAGGGAACAAAAACCAGCATGGCGAGGAACAACAGTGACATTGCAGTTATTCCTGGTGGATTAACTTTAGTTGTACAACCACTTGATGTTTGTCTAAACAAACCATTCAAGGACCGCGTTCGTGAACAATGGAACAAATGGATGATCAGCGGCAAAAAGTCTTACACGAAAGGTGGGAATATGCGTGCTCCCGAACTGGATGTACTCTGTGATTTTGTTATCAAGGCATGGAATGATATTAATGTGGAGACAGTTATCAAGTCTTTTAAAAAGTGCGGAATATCTAATTCAATGGATGGTATGGAGGATGATATGTTGTGGGAGGACGAGGATGAAACAGAAGCCGAAGCCACGTCATCTGATTTGGAATTTGATCCTTATGATGAAGCAGCCATAAATGTATCTCATGATGTACTTGAAGAACTTATGATATCAGATGTTGATGATGTGGATTTTGAAGGTTTTTAATACATGATGACGTCAGTAATAATCATGTGCTAATAACATTTTTAACTTGTCGGGTAATTTGCTTTTAAAATATTGTGACTTAGTAAATTAAATGTGTGCATGTGTATGTATATATACATACAGTATATATAAATATGTTTGTGTAATAAATGTATGTAGTAAGTACGTAATATTTTTTCACTCAAATCCTAATGAAACATTACTGGAGAACATTCCTTTGTCGCAAAACAGTTTATAAATTAAAGAAAATAATTACAGTGTGTTTAATATATTACAGTATATTATAAATAAATAAATAAACAAATAATTCTGTAAATCTATTTCAAGTAAATGGAAAATAAGCAAACATGTTATTTACCAAGACGCGTCCCTCTGGCTCAGGGTGAGGTGGAGGGGAGATAACAAGGCTATTTATAGCCCGTCTGAAGTGGCCAGCACCCTAATGCACCATAAATAATTCATTGAACATTCATTTTTTGTACATAGTATATTTAGTATATATATATATATATATGCTGATAACCACAAGGAAAGAAGAAAACACGAAGTTCCCAAGCGCTTTCGTGTAATTCACATCTTCAGGGGTGAGTACAGACTAGAGAGAGTAATACAAATCAAGGTGAATATATACAGAGGAGGGTGAGACCAGGTCCACAATGGTCAGGTAATTAGGTAATGACCCTACTAATCTTTAAATAGCACACAACGGTTGGTGGTCAGGTCAGATGGGCCAGTGACCCGCCCTCTCACTTGATCACAAATCTTCTTAATTACAAAATTGTCCAGCTTGTACATGCCGTTACTCAAATTTATGTTGAATGCTTCGGTATGTTTAATAAGACTAGATTCTATGATGTTCCTACTATCAATTGAATTACATGGTAATATTGAGGAGGCATTATCCCAGTCAATGCAATGCTTGTTATCCCTCAAATGAACAAACAGAGCATTGGATTCCTGGCCTGTCCTAACACTGTATTTGTGTTGTTTAATTCTAGTTACAAGATCTTTACCTGTCTGGCCTAAGTAAAACATATTACATTCCTTGCAAGGGACTTTATAAATGCAACCAATTGTGTTGTTGGGGGAGTTCTTGATTAACATTTGTTTAACAGTGCATGAGTTTTTAAATGCCACATTGACGTTCCAGGTTTTTAGCTGTGCCGGAATGTGTGAGAAATTTTTGTGAAATGGTAATATTAAGATATTCTTATGGTCATGGGTGGGATTGGGATCAGTTCTATAAAAAGTTTTCTTAGTAATGTTTAAGCATTTGTCTATGAAAGATCTAGGGTATTTAAGGTTTGAGCCAATATTATATATATATTTGTGTTCCTCATCGATGAATTCCGGACTGCAAATTCTCAAGGCACGTAAAAACATTGTTGTAAATACTGACTGTTTGACTTTATTATGGTGGGCAGAATAATAATGAATGTATGAACACACATTGGTTGGTTTTCTATAAATACTGAACTTAAAAGTGTTACCTATTCTGTGTATCAGACAGTCTAGGAATGGCAATTTACAGTCTTGCTCTAATTCCACAGTGAATTTGATCGAGGGGGCTAAGTTGTTAAGTTGTGGTAGGAAAGCTTTTAGGTCCTCATTACATGGCCAGAGACATAATACATCATCAACATATCTAAACCAGACTGCTGAGGGTGGTAAAATATTACTTAATAGTTTCTTTTCAAAGAATTCCATATATAGGTTGCTTAATACAGGTGAGAGTGGATTACCCATTGCAATACCAAATTTTTGAGCATAATATTCCCCATTGAATTCGAATTTGCAATCCTTAATACATAGTTTGATGAGTTCGATGAAGTCGTCTTTCGAGACGGGCAGTGAAATGTTATCCAGGGAATCTATGAGGAACTCTAGTAAATCATCAACTGGGACCTTTGTAAAGAGTGACGTTACATCAAAGCTGACCAGTTTAAAATCATGATTAATGTGCAAGTTATTGAGTTTATCAACCAGATCCATATTATTCTTGATATTGGAGTTAGAAATCTTGCCAACTAGGGGGTTTAGTAAAGAAACTAACCATTTAGATAGTTTATAAGAGATTGACCCAACAGAGCTAATGATGGGTCTTGCTGGGTTATTGGGCTTGTGGGTCTTGATTAAACCGTACATGTATGGCAGTGGAGGGGACGTTGAAGTAAGATGTTTAATGAGAGTAGCTTTGCCTCTCAATAGGGACTTCAGTTTTTTGTTGAACTGGGTGTTGACAGTGTTGAGAGGATTATTTATGAGTTTAGAATATGTTGTAGTGTCACATAAAAGGTCATTCATTTTTGAGATATAGTCATCTTTGTTTAAAATCACTACTGTGTTGGCTTTATCTGCTTTAGTGACATGTAGATCCTTATTTTTCTTCAGGGCTTGGATTGCTTTGGTGAATCTTTCTGGACAGTTTGGAACACAAGGCTTGGACATAGATGCATACACAACACCTTTACACATGTTCACTTCTTCACTTGTCAAATTACAAAATTTCTCCAAATTGCAAAATGCTCTGGCTATGTCAACACTGTCGACTCCCTTGTTGGAACCATCAAAACTTAAACCATAGCCGAGGGCACACAAGGTATCATTGTCTAGTTGTTTAGAGGAGAGATTCACTACACAGTTGTTATTGGCATCCTTAGTCCAATCACTTTTTCTATTAAGAAGTGCCAATTTGTGGTCTATCTTGGCTTGAAGATCAGAACGCTCACGTCTCAGGTTATCAAAACAGTAGTCCAACATGAACTTGCAGTCCGGAATTCATCGATGAGGAATACAAATATATATATAATATTGGCTCAAACCTTAAATACCCTAGATCTTTCATAGACAAATGCTTAAACATTACTAAGAAAACTTTTTATAGAACTGATCCCAAGCCCACCCATGACCATAAGAATATCTTAATATTACCATTTCACAAAAATTTCTCACACATTCCGGCACAGCTAAAAACCTGGAACGTCAATGTGGCATTTAAAAACTCATGCACTGTTAAACAAATGTTAATCAAGAACTCCCCCAACAACACAATTGGTTGCATTTATAAAGTCCCTTGCAAGGAATGTAATATGTTTTACTTAGGCCAGACAGGTAAAGATCTTGTAACTAGAATTAAACAACACAAATACAGTGTTAGGACAGGCCAGGAATCCAATGCTCTGTTTGTTCATTTGAGGGATAACAAGCATTGCATTGACCGGGATAATGCCTCCTCAATATTACCATGTAATTCAATTGATAGTAGGAACATCATAGAATCTAGTCTTATTAAACATACCGAAGCATTCAACATGAATTTGAGTAACGGCATGTACAAGCTGGACAATTTTGTAATTAAGAAGATTTGTGATCAAGTGAGAGGGCGGGTCACTGGCCCATCTGACCTGACCACCAACCGTTGTGTGCTATTTAAAGATTAGTAGGGTCATTACCTAATGACCTGACCATTGTGGACCTGGTCTCACCCTCCTCTGTATATATTCACCTTGATTTGTATTACTCTCTCTAGTCTGTACTCACCCCTGAAGATGTGAATTACACGAAAGCGCTTGGGAACTTCGTGTTTTCTTCTTTCCTTGTGGTTATCAGCATATACCTAGATCACGCGCACCTACAGTGATTTACTTGCATATATATATATGTATATATATATATATATATATATATATATATATATATATACATATGCAAGTAAATCACTGTAGGTGCGCGTGATCTAGGTATATGCTGATAACCACCAGGAAAGAAGAAAACACGAAGTTCCCAAGCGCTTTCGTGTAATTCACATCTTCAGGGGTGAGTACAGACTAGATAGAGTAATGCAAAACAAGATGAATATATACAGAGGAGGGTGAGACCAGGTCCACAATGGTCAGGTAATGACCTGGTCTCACCCTCCTCTGTATATATTCATCTTGTTTTGCATTACTCTATCTAGTCTGTACTCACCCCTGAAGATGTGAATTACACGAAAGTGCTTGGGAACTTCGTGTTTTCTTCTTTCCTGGTGGTTATCAGCATATATATATATATGTATGAATGTATGTATTTATGCATGTATGTATGTATGTACAATCCAAAAGGGATGATGGATTAGTTGGAAGTGTATCCGTAAAGAAAAACAAATATTTACTTTATACGTTACGTCAATGTTTGGCAACTCTAGTTTCCGTCACGACAATATTCTCATTAGGCTGGGTCCGGGAGTGAAGCTCTGCTCACTACATTGAATATTATTTATCACTATGCATCAAAGAGTACATTACAAATCATACTAGCATAAAAACACACTGAGTGAAGCTCTGTAATTATCGCAATATTAAGTAACACTAACCACCGATTTCGAAGCATAACTCACGGGACAAAACATATGGGGATTGGTGGTCACACTGGACGGTACGAGGCGGGGCGGGTGAGGCGTAGTTAAGTGTAGTGGGGAGGAGCTGAGGCGTGGTTGATCGGGCCGGGGCTTTGCGGGGCGGGGCACGGAACGGCGGGGCGGGGCTGGGCGGGGCAGGGATGGCAGGAAGGGTAAGGAGGGTGAGGTGAGGATTAGGACAGGGAGGAGGATGTAGGTTAAAAGATATATATATATATATATATATATATATATATATATATATATATATATATATATATATATATATATATATATATATATATATATATGTAATAATAATAACAATAATAATTAACTGTTTATTGAAAGAGCTTGGCAGCCAGAAGGCTGAAAATATACAGTTACATATTTGGGGAATGGGTTTCGAATTACAAATAATATACAAGTAACATAAGTGACAAATAAGACATGTAATAACTAGATGGGGAAAAGCTCAAACTACAGTTCATTTCAACATAGTGACAGTGCAAGGAGTAGTGTTTACTGGGAGTGAATACACTGGTTTATTACAAGTTATTGATAATTTTTACAATGGTTGGGACTGGGCTGTTCTTATAGCGATCAGTTCGTGCACGTATGGGCTGGATGTGGTTGTGGTGTCGAACAGCAATTCTCAGACTAGGGATCTCAGGTGGTAGTAGGAGCCGGTGTCGAGGATGGTGTAGAAGCTTCTTACCAAATTTGCAGATGAGATCGTGGTGATGGTCAGTGAGAGTCGAAAGGGTCAGTGTGTTGAGCGCTTCTTGATATGTGGAGTAGGAAGGGGAGAGAATAATCTTGCATGCCATCTTTTGCACTTTTTCTAGGTGTTTACGTTGTGTGGCATTTAGGGAGGAAGACCAGGTGGGGGAGGCATAGGTGAGCTTGGGAAGTATGAATGTTGTGTAAACACTGAGGAGCTCGGGTGCAGGAACTCCGAGGGACTTGAGTCGGCGGAGGAGGTGGAGACGGAAACTGGAGGATTTGACAACTTCACTGACGTGTGGTTTCCAATTTAGTTTGTTGTCTATGGTGACGCCGAGGAGCTTCGTGGAATCTACAACCTGGAGTGTGTTCGGACCTAAAGTAATGGAAGGAGGTGGGACAATGTCGGAGGAGAGGTTGATGTGCATAACCATGGTCTTGGTATGGTTGATGGTGACATGGTTGTTGGTGGCCCAGTTTTGGAGACTGTTCAATAAATCCTGAAGGGCGGTATAGTTAAGAGCAGAATTGTTGACGCTGATCCCAATGGTGGAGTCGTCGACATATTTCCAGCGAGCAGGGGTTTCTCTTAGGGCATCATTGATGAGCATAAGGAAGCAGAGTGGTCCCATCTTGGTGCCTTGGGGGACGCCACAGGTGAGTGACTGAAAGGTGGAGACAGCCCCTCGGAAGCGTACAGCTTGGCGTCGGTCACTGAGGAAGTCTGTAAGCCATGGTATAAGACTTCTCCGAAGCCCGAGGTCAATAGCTTTGTTGATGATTATATTGTGGTCGACTAGGTCGAATGCTCTAGTGAAATCAATGAAGGCGACAGCTACAGACGTTTTTCGTTTCTCGAGATGGCGGTATATGTAATCAAGAAAGCTGACAAGACAGTGAGTGGTGGAGGAAGTTTTCATGTTGCCAAATTGCTGAGGGTCTACGACTCCTGCAATATCAGCATAAGCCCAGTCGAACACAAAACTTTCACAGATTAGGCTGGGTATTGGGGTGATTGCAATAGGTCGTAGCTGATTTAAGGATTGTGGGCTGGTTGACTTGGGCACTGGTGATACATAAGAGGTCTTCCAGTCAGCTGGGCATCTGGCTTGACTGAGAGAAGCATTGATGATGGAGCATAGGGGTTTAGCAAGCTCCGGGGAGAACTCCTTGAAGAGTTTCATTGGTAAGTCAATGGGGGTGGTAGAGCGTTTTAATTTTAGTTTGTCCAGGCGTCTTGCTACTTCAAAATCTTCTACTAAGTCAGTGGGAAGGGGGGCTGGTAGGTAAGCAGGGAGAGTGGTTGTGTCAAGCCGGGGGAGCGTCTGGCATATAGTAGCGAAATGGTTATTTGTTTGCTCAGTTCTTTAAGCTTACCATACCATTGACTGATGTTGGTCTGCTTCAGGTGTTGTAATTTGGTTGGGTCGTGGGACTTCTTTGCAGTGCGTATTTCGCGGATGACTCGGTTGCGAAGTATATATATATACCGTATATGTAAATATGTTTGTGTACTAAATGTATGTAGTAAGTTCGTAATATTTTTTCACTCAAATCCTAATGAAACACTACTGGAGAACATTCCTTTGTCGCAAAACAAGTTTATAAATTAAAGAAAATAATTACAGTGTGTTTAATATATTACAGTATATTATAAATAAATAAACAAATAATTCGGTAAATCTATTTCAAGTAAATGGAAAATAAGCAAACAAATGTTATTTACCAAGACGCTTCCCTCTGGCTCAGGGTGAGATGTAGGGGTAGATAACAAGGCTATTTGTAGCTCGTCTTGTGTCTGAAGTGGCCAGTACCCTAATGCACCATAAATAATTCATTGAACATTCATTTTTTGTACATAGTATATATATATATATATATATATATATATATATATATATATATATATATATATATATATATATATATATATATATATATATATATATATATATATATATATACATATATATATATATATATATATATATATATATATATATATATATATATATATATACACAGTTGGTCCTCGTATTACGCGGTTAATGTAACCCGGAGGGTACCGCGGAAAGTGAGAAACGCGTAAAGTGAATAACATAACATACGGGATTAATTGAAATGGAGTCCGGGCCGATCCCCAAACTCCACTTTTTGACGACACACAACTATGTTGTAGTAAAAATATTATCTTAACTTTATGATGGCATGCACACACAATTAATAATTAAGAGAAATATCAATAATATTTGGTTTTTTAACACTTACATTAGTAGAAAAGATGGCTGGGCAAACGGGGATGGGCGGTTGGTTCCGAGGCAGAGGGCAGATTATTGCCCCTCACCTGTATCACTTGTATCAATTGTATCACTATCCACCACAGAGGCTTGCAGGGCCTCTTTGTCAAACCCCCCAAAGTTCATATAAGTCCATATCCTCACTATAATTATCACTATCACTGACTTGGGCAGGCTGTAGTGGGTGGCGGGTGAAGAACTCGGTAATGTTTTGATGACTGGGCGACCTTGTGCGCACCATTTTCGCGCCTCTTACACAACATGGCGGATTGCGGGAGGTTTGGATCAAAAAATGGCGCGGCTTACCAGCCGCTCTCCGCGTAATGGGGTTCACGACCGCGGAATGTGAAAATGTTAGGTTCTGGCAAGGCACCGCGTTAACGGTGAAACGCGGATTGTGGGACCGCGTAATAGGAGGACCAACTGTATACAGTATTACCCCGCCTAACGCGGTTTCACTTAACGCGTTTTTTCATATACGCGGTGCCTCGCCAGAGCTGAACTTTTACTTAACACAGATTTTTTCCACATATACGCTGTGAGTGTCCGGCTCGAGACGCTATTTTTAGATTTGCCCCACCCGCCACCCTGCCTGACTGCCTGTTTTAGCTCATAAATTTTCATACAAATTACCCGGCCAGAATATAATTTACATTGCTGGAATTCTTATAATTTGGTGATCATTTTGAATATATACATCATGTATTTTGCATTAGACATACAAATTTTAGATAAAATGTTTTCTCTGAGTAGATATGTTCTCTTTTGTGCAAAATATATGACATTTATATTCAAAATATTCCTGGTCTTACAAGGAATCCAGCAATGTCAATTATATTATCCTAACTTTAGTTTGAGGTATTATTTATTACTAAAGTTAAATATTCTGGTTTTCCCACACATCTTCTTGGGACGGTTGGTGGGGGGTGGGGGGGAGGGAGGGACCGACCGACCATCTGTTACCCTGTGAAGAATATTTTTTTTTTTTATAAACTGAAGATATTTGTTTTAGCTCATAAAATTCATACAAATTACCCGGTCAGAATATAATTTACATTGCTGGAATTCTTATAATTTGATGATCATTTTGAATATAAACATCATAGATTTTGCATTAGACATACAAATTTTAGATAAAATGTTTTCTCTGAGTAGATATGTTCTCTTTTGTGCAAAATATATGACATTTATATTCAAAATATTCCTGGTCTTACAAGGAATCCAGCAATGTCAATTATATTATCCTAACTTTAATCTGAGGTATTATTTAATACATAATGTTAAAATTTATTTTTTTCACCCAACATCTCTTGAAGGGAGGATTGGTGGGAGATGGGGGAAGGGTTGGGACTGACCATGCGGTTGGAAGAGGGGGGGAGGCAAGGTGGGGTACTTTGATTGACAGATAGTGTCGTGAAGAATATTTTTTTTTTATTAACTGAAGATATTTGTTTTAGCTCATGAAATTCATACAAATTACCCAGCCAGAATATAATTTACATTGCTGGAATTCTTATAATTTGGTGATCATTTTGAATATAAACATCATATATTTTGCATTAGACATACAAATTTTAGATAGAATGTTTTCTCTGAGTAACTATGTTATCTTTTGTGCAAAATATATGACATTTATATTCAAAATATTCCTGGTCTTACAAGGAATCCAGCAATGTCAATTGTATTATCCTAACTTTAGTTTGAGGTATTATTTATTAAAATTTAGTGGTTTTCCCCAAAAAATTTCTCAGAGGGAAGAGCCAGCAGTGTAGTGTGAAAAGAGGGGGAGGGAGTTGAGTCCATTATTTGAATGGACATTAACTTGGCGACTGTATTTCTCTATTTCTCTTAAGTATTATTTGTGTGCATGTACCATCATAAAATTAAGATGTTATTTTTACTACAACGTAGTTATGTGTCATCAAAAAGTGGAGTTTGGGGGTCGGGCCGGTTTCTATTGGAATTAATCCCATATGTTCTGTTGTTCACTTAACGCGGGACCCTCTGGGTTCTATTGACCGCGTCAAGTGGGGTACAACTGTATATATATATATATATATACATATACATATACATATATATATATATATATATATATATATATATATATATATATATATATGTAACCGGTCGGAATTTGCTGGACTTTAATTTCTCACTTGACTTGGGGTTTATTTAAAATTAATAGATGGTAATGGCAGTGGAAGCGCCCCTTTGAGAAAATCCCGAACCAGCACAAGAACACTTAAATCTACTAATCAAAATAATTTGTCCGTGACCCGTGGAAGGATAGCGTCTGTGACTGGGATGAATGAGACACACTGTTAAATTTAGACACTTATATTCCCTCCAACACTACAAACACAATCAAATAATGGTACACCAATATGTGTACCTCTTAACTTAAACTTAAAACACTACTCTGTGGAATAATAGTTATACATGATATAGAAATTATTAGAAACTCAGGCAACAATAAATTTGGAGTATTAAGAAATGTTGCTTGCACACATGAAACAGGCCTTAAGAGCTCTCACAAAATAATATCAGTCACTGAGGAAATGGTAATAAAATTTAAGAAATTAAATACTCTACAATGTATAGGCCTTAAGGGCTTTCAGCAAAATAATATCCGTCACTGAGGAAATGGTAATAAAATTTAAGAAATTAAATACTCTACAATGAATAGGCCTTAAGGGCTTTCAGCAAAATAATATCAGTCACTGAGGAAATGGTAATAAAATTTAAGAAATTAAATACTCTACAATGAATAGGCCTTAAGGGCACTCAACAAAATTATATCACCCCAACAGATGCACACTTCCTAACCTAACCTAACCACTACTCTGGGGAACAAGGTTATACCTGAGATCAGAATTATGAAGAACAATTAGAGGCATTAAAAGAATCAAATCACAGTGTCACTCTGGTTCCACTTGATGGCACAAACATTCAAAACAATATTATCAAAATTATTTAGAAACTATTAATCTACACACGTCAAGATAATATCAGTCTGAGGAATGGTGTTAACTACACCCGTAATAAGGGAGGGAAAATGTTCCTCTAGATATCTCCTAGAGACCTAGACTCACGGTCTCAGTGTGTGACCATTAGTTTACTCAGATAGCCTCAGTGTACTCCCAGTGCGTCCATAAAGCGGAAGGGAGTGAGCCAATCAGACCTTGTACAGTTGAGAGAAACTTTAGCTTCCCGTTAGCAAGAGGGTTTCACTAGCTGCTCGGGACATGTGGGGTTGTGCGCCGGAGTGGTAAGAACTGATCACCCATGGCTGATGCTGGTCCCGTGTCGTTTTAGTTGTCGGGAGCACTCGTTCACTCAAGAGATCCTTTGCTACCCCGCTAAACAGTGACAGGCCTACACTGATCGGTCCAATGGCGACAATCGCCACCCTCAATCATCAACGGCAGTCTCAAACGGCAGTCAATCTCTCGCAGTCAACTCCAGTCAAGTGGGTTCTGACGGAAACCCTGAAATGAACTCACTGTTAGCTCTAGTTTACTTCATCACTGCCCTATCTAACCCTGTCTGAGATCGAATGAGACTTACTTGTTATACTGCAATAGCGTAGCACAGGTGACTAGGCCACGTGACTATTTCTGTGTGAATGCTTCCCGCGACTGAGAGAGAGAGGCAGCGTCGCGTCCTCTCAAGGCGTTAGCTTAGGTCTACGTGACATATTTTCCACCTAACTAATAACTCCTTGGGACACCCGTAACATTATTCAGACTGATGAACGATCTATAATATTTTCAAATTCAATAATAGTCCCTTACTTCATGAATCGCATCATTATTAATTCGGTAAATTACATTTAATATCATATAGGCCTAGTTCCGCAATCTCTCGCTATGAGCAGGCAGCGCTCTCTCCCCTCAGATGATCTTGAACGCTCAGTATCGCTAATGGCGGGGCATTTGAAATTACTCTGAAATTTCTGAATATTATGTATATATATATATATATATATATATATATATATATATATATATATATATATATATATATATATATCAGTGGCGACTCCAGCACTCGGGCTCCTCGGGCTTAGCCCGAGTCCTAGATTTGGTCAAATGAACGAGTATCTGCTTTCTATGTAATCTGCCAACACTGGCTGATTACAGGGAGCGTGGTCGCAGTTCATATATCACCGTTCAGTGTCTGGCGGTCGTCCTATAGCTCACCAGTGTCAAAAAATATCGTTCGTGGCAGATAGTCTCTTGACATCGTTCACTCATGCCTGACTCAGGCTTATAAGTTAAAGCCCCAGCTGTTGTCCCTAATCGTGAAAATTAGAAGTAATTCAAATCCAAGCTTTTTTTTAACAATAGCTTTCTATAGAGCTTAGGATTTCATTCCAATCTATGAAATGTTTCCGTTCTACAATATTCTTACAGGAACGAAAAAATGTCCAGTAACTAGGGCTAACTGGAAATAGCCTGGTAGGAGTAAAAGATTAACTGGCACCTCTTCGCACGCTTCTCTTACCGGCCACGGCATCTGTCAGTTCGCTGACGTTTGCAACAGGGTACACTGTTGTTCTTTGATTGTTTGCTGTGCTTCTGTTCTTTGTGTGTAAAGATCAGTTGTTTTATTTTTATTTCTACCCATACCATAGAAATGGAGAAAGACATAGTGCTAGATATAAAAAATAAGCCATTTGGTGCAAGAAATATTGCTGAAAAACGAGAAATTCTTCGTACACGCAGGCCGACTCCTGCATTGAAAACTAAAGTTGGAAGTAGAACATTCCAGATAAAATGGTATGAACAGATTTATTGGATTTGTGCAAGTAGCGTCACAGAGAAACTCTACTGCTGGCCGTGTTTGTTGTTTAAACCAAAAGCTAATCAGTCGTGGACAGATGGAGGTTATAATAATTATAAAAATGTCTTGAGCGACTGTAAGCATCACAGTAAATCACTGAGTCATTTAAGTAATTATAAAAGCTTGAAAACTTTCGGACAGTATGATATTGTGACAGCTATTAGTGAGTCTGCTAAACTGGAGAAAGAACGGCATAACAAAGCAGTTGAAGAAAATAGACAATATTTAAAACAGTTAACAAATGCAGTGTTGTACCTGAGTAAACAAGAGTTGCCTTTGCGTGGACATGATGAAGGAAGTGACAGACTAAATAGAGGAAATTACCGTGAACTATTGCAGTGCTTTGCTGAAATCGACAGCGTGTTTGCTTCTAGACTTTCTACTAAAGAGGGGTCGAAACAGTTTTCAGGAGTCTCAAGCACAATACAAAATGATCTAATACAAGCGATTGGGAATGTAATAGCTGATGAAATTAGAAGCGAAGTTGATAAAGCTCCGTTTATGTCTGTACAAGCTGACGAGACGACAGACTGTGCGATGCATGCCCAACTGTCAATTATAATAAGATATGTGTATGAAGACAAAATATGTGAACGATTTCTTGGATTCTATGAAGTCAGTGATGATAAAAGTGCTACAAGACTGGTTGATGTGATCGCATCTGCGTTGAACTCCTTCAGTGACGCTAAAAATAAATTAGTGAGCCAAACTTACGACGGAGCAGCTGTAATGGCAGGAACACTAAACGGAGTGCAGAGCAAGCTAAAGGATAAAGGATTTAAACACGCGCACTTCATTCACTGCTATGCGCATAAACTTAACTTAGTCTTGAGTAAAAGTGCCGAGAAGTTGAGTAGAGTAAAAATGTTTTTTTCTCATTTACGCGCTTTTAGTAAATTTACGTCTTCCAGTACCAAACGGAAAAGCGTTTTCAGACAGTTTAATGTCAATATTCCATCACTGTGCGAAACAAGATGGTGCTATAGATCGAGAACCGTGTCATCCATAAAACTGATGCATGGAAACCTAAAAAGTGCCTTCACAAGTATTCTAGACACTAGTGAAAAGTGGGATGAAGATACACTTTGTCAAACAGACAATCTATTGGCAAAGTTGAATGATTTCACATTCATGTTCTTCATCAATTGCTTTCATAACATACTTTCACAGGCTGGAAAACTGTTTGATGTCCAACAGTGTAAGCAACTTGACATAAAGCGGGGTCAGAATATAATAAATGACTTCATTCATTGTGTTGAAGGTTATCGTAACGACGAACATTACGAAAACATCCTGCAAGATACAGCTGCTGTCATTGAACAGGCAGATGAGTCCGAGCCTCCTCCCAGAAAAAGAGTCAGGGGTGCACAAGTTAATTACAAAACGACGTATTTTGAAATAATTGATAACATTCTAATGTCCTTGCGAGAGCGATTTGCTGGCATTCAGGAGTATGCATTTTTTGAATTACTAGACGTTAATAAGTTTGAAGAGCTTGCTAACTCATTTCCCATGCAACATATGGACTCTCTACAAAACAAATACCCCTGTATTTTTGACTGCAAGAGCTTAGTGAACGAGCTAAAATATATGTATATTGACAGTGACTTCAAAAAGTGCAAGTCAATCAACTCCATTTTAGAATTACTCTATAAATTGGAGTTGACTTCCGCTATGCCGGAATCCATTAAACTAATTCAGCTGCTGCTAACCATCCCCGTAACATCAGTCGCTAATGAGAGAAGTTTCTCAACGTTAGATAGAATCCGCTCATATCTGAGAAGCACAATGGCCCAAGAACGGCTATCTTCACTGGCTCGCATTTCCATCGAGAAAAGCCTCTTGAACGACTTGGACAACAAGAAGGAGCTGCACGACAGGATTTTACACGAGTTCGCCATCAAAACAAGACGACTGGACTTCATGTTTAAATAAAGTGAGTAATTTTTGCATCAAAACTATATTTTTTTGTCTTATTGCATGAGGCTAGAGGCGGTAATTTCAAATTGCAATTAAATGCCAGGTAGCGACGTGTCCTCCTAATATTACTTATCAAGTAATTATTAGATGTTTTAATTGCCTGTATGTAGCCTGGCGAATTGGCTAGGATTTAGCATACCTAGGTAACATTGGCTGACGTCGCGTTCCTGACCATATCACAAAAACTGTTTTTTTTAGAAAAAACCGGCTTTTTTTGTCTTATTGTAAAATTATCAGTGCCTATATAAATTTGTGGTGTGTATTACGTCTCTTAGCTTCATTTATACATGTATCTTATGCGAAATCTGTGATGAGCCCGAGTGATGCATATGACCTGGAGTCGCCCCTGATATATATGTATATATATATATGTATATATATATATATATATATATATATATATATATATATATATATATATATATCAGCTCGATGAACAGGCTTTGTGTGAAATATAACAGAGTCTAGAACTGCTTTTAGTGTCCTTGTGGCCTAGCCGGTAAGCGTTCCCTAGTCACACCCAGTAGGTCGAGGGTTCGATTCCTTGCTGGTGAGGTCGTTGATTATATGTTCAAAGTCCGCGTGTTAAATGAAGTATATATATATATATATATATATACTTCATTTTTAGTCCATTTAACACGCGGACTTTGAACATATAATCAACGACCTCACCAGCAAGGAATCGAACCCTCGACCTACTGGGTGGCCCTAGGGAACGCGTTCCCTAGGGCCACCCAGTAGGTCGAGGGTTCGATTCCTTGCTGGTGGGGTCGTTGATTATATATATATATATATATATATATATATATATATATATATATATATATATATATATGAATATATATATATATATATATATATATATATATATATATATATATATATATATATATATATATATATATATGAATATATATACATATATATATATATGTATATATATATATACCTAGACCCCGACTTACGACGGGGTTAGGGACCCAAATCCAGGTCGTAAGTCCGACATAAAAAAAAAAAAAAAAAAAAAATATTTTTTTTTTTTTTTTTTTTTTTTAATAAAGAATCTACAATGAAATACAGTACAGTAAAAGTAATGAATAATGATGAATGGATGCAGTACAGTGAACGTAATAAATAATAAGGAATGGATACAGTGTGAAGGAGCACTTAACCTTTAATGTAGTCAGCTGAATGCACATGGGGCCCCCATAATTTTCTAATTATACATGGAGACTACATTAACTGGAAACGTTTCGGTATAGAAAATGCGTGTGTAATTTATAATTTTTTTTTTTTTTTTTTTTTTTTTTATCTATATCTGAGGCGGTCGTAAGTCCCGACGGTCGTTAGTCCACGTAGTCGTAAGTCGTGGTCTAGGTGTAATAAATGTATGTAGTAAGTACATACCGGTAACCTTTTTCACTCAAATCCTAATGAAACACCACAATTAGAATACGGTGGTTGCTGTTGAATCACCTGTTGTATTAATAGTCGGAACACAGTCACACCACCAAGACGAGGGAACACTCCCACCACCGATCGTCTCGTGCGAAGCAAGCGTATAAATGAAAGAAAATACTTGCAGTGTGTTTAATATGTTATAGTATATTATAAATAAATAAATAAACAAATAAATCGGTAAATCCATTTCAAGTAAATGGAAAAATTTTACTCGACACCGACATTAGTTCCAGTTACCGGTAAATAGCAGACGCTTCAGTGACGTCACTAGTGTTTACACTACACCAGCGGGTAATATTTGATGACATTACTTGAAGTGAATTGGCCTTATTTTAAAAAACCAAGGATGGTTGGTAAAGGACTACTGAGTCAGTGGGTAAGTGTCACATTTGGGGTACTGGTCTTATACAGCAAATAGAGCTCAAAAGCTACTTTTTAAATGGAAATTTGGGGGGGCCCGTTTTATGCACCCCGACGCCTTATAGGCCGCGATATATGGTAGTGTGCCCTTTAAACAAAACGGTGGGAATTTCGGATGACACAATAACTCGTCAGGTGTTGAATGTGGTCAGTTACAGAACGTAAATTTGGACTGCTCATATTTTTCATAAAGTAGAGTACAGTAAGATCTTGTATTTCGCAAGTAATATAGACTGGAAAAATTGCATCAAATTCAAATTTGCCAAATGCAAATACATAAACTAATGGGAAAAATAGCATTATAGACTGGCCACTCTACATCAACCTCTGATTTTCCTATTTATAACCTCCAAATGATACAAATTCTGCCTTTATTGACTTGATTGTGCTTTTCGGAAACTATTTTTTTGGCCTTCCTCAAATAACTTAATCACACGCTGCTTATCCTGCATCGGGTACTTGACAAACTTAACTCCCTTATGATAGTCCCGCTTCTTCTTTTCCTTATTTGCCGCTTAGGTGGGTCTGTCCCACCCCACCAGCACCAGTAGGACCCCCAGTAGAGGTAGAGGCCATTATCTTGACTTGACAGGTGGTAGCACCACCCAAAAAAGCACACAATAGCAGACCAGGCGGTCGCTAGGATGGCGTGGGCTACAACGTGATAGTTACGTTCTTGTAAACCTCTTTGACGTTCACCACCGGCAATTCGATCACCAGAACGCTTCTTGGAAACATTCTTCTTACCTTGTCATTCCATATTCATCGCTAACACAACAAAATTGGAGAAAATAGCGAAAATCACAGAGTAATTGACAGAAACCGCACGATTCAACTGATCGTGTGATGTAAACAGAGAGCGCCGGTGTAAACCGTTATTAGTCCTCACTGCGAAACATTCTTTTTACTTATTCTTTTCATACAGTATTTATGGGTAACAGCTAAATTTGAAAAAAAAAAAAATTACAGAGTACCTCTCAAAATACACTTCACAAACAAGACATGAATCAATAGAAAATGTGATGTCGAACGTGAACTGTAAACATTGCATAACCCCACACTATAGCCAACATTCATATGCAAAAGTTTGCATTTTACAAACAGCGTTCCCCTATCCATCAATCTCGTTGCAACCAATTCATGTTGACAAAACACGCATTGTAGCAGAAATAACTGTAACTGGTATGAGGGGTCTTAGAAGTGTACAATCTCCTGTGGTTTTGTGACAAAGTGAATATCCTGCCAAATTGCAGCTCCTACCTTTATTTCCAGACCAAGTTCATACTGGATTTCTTCGTAGGTATGCAACATTGCACTCATCACATGAAGCAAACATTATCAACCAAGATAGCAAGACCAGCTGTGGCAGTGGGAGGCTCTGCCTAAGTGCTTGGCATTGGTATATGTTCATCTTTTTAGCCATGAAAAGGATTCTTACACCTCAATTTTCTGTGTATAAGAACATAGTTTAATAGATATTGTTTCTTACCACTCTCCAGATGTGACTTCCCAGGGTGTGATTCCCGGTGTGAGACTCCGAGTCGACTTAAGCGTCACAACTTGATTCACGGGAAGAATCGTTATGCCTGCCCTCAGGAATCCTGCAAACAGTCGTTTGATCGATACAAGGACCTGCAGTATCATCTCTCCATTAGTCATCCAAAAGGTAGAAAATTCTTAGTAATCAATAAGATCCTCACTCTTTGTCCTCTTTTACTTTTGTATGTACAGTATGTGTGTTTTTCTGTCTGTCTGCAAATCTTGTGAACTTGATTATTTGAACAGATTTGGAAGTTTTGAAGATCCAGCACACTGATTGATCCATGGTAGTCTACCCAGCTTCCAGGAGACAAGACAGTTTAGTGACAGGAATGCATTGTTCAAGTTAGAATGCACAATCACATCCTTCACCCAGCACATCTGGATCTGGGAGAGTTGTGTGTTAAGGGAGTTTACCGAGTGCATTGCGTAACTGGGTTAAGTATTTGGAGGGAAACTTTTTAGTCTTCCAAAGGCCAGACAGTCTGTAAAATTCTTTAGTCATGACAGGAGTGTTGTGTACCTCATATCGTGTCAGATAGTCCATTCTTACATGTCAAAGCAGAAGCTAAACTTCATTCATCATCAACGATCACAGTCCTGTATCTCATCTTTCTTTTTCTGTATATTTCAAGTATTTCTCTTGAAGATTTTGCTAATCTTAGTACTGTACAGTACTTTTTCATTTATTTTCCTGTAAGTGTAGCTTATTCTTAACATTCACCCATGACACCACATTTCAAAGGCCTCCAACCTCTCTCTGGTGTCTGCTGACAGTGTCCACACTCTGACCCATACATCAGTACTTGCCATATAGTAAAGCCTTTCAGCAGCCCTTTTCTCAAATTGAAGTTAATGTCCCTTTTCATTAGATCTTTTATTATTAAATGCTGTTTTTGCTTGCCCTATTTTTGCTTTTATTTCTTCCATATATCGGCATATGGATTTTAGTGAGAAATAAACATTTTAAACACTACAACAGTTGTTTCAAGATTAACGACCCAGCTATCTTTGCTGACCCACACCATTAAGCTAGTGTTACTTCCCAATTACAAAAAAAAAATCCACCCGTTTAAATTCTTGTTTCCTACAATAATTTTTATTGTAGGATTTATTTCTAATTTGGAAACAACTATTACTTTAGTCTTCACGGAGCAGTAGAACGTTGATTTATAGCAATTCAATTAAAGATTATTGATTTAAAGCGACACCCACAATTGAGGACAATGTTTCAATTTAAATTGACTCTTTCCTATTTTGTGCGAGTCAATCTGGCGCATCATATTTTAAAAGACACGCCTAATGTTTCTCTGGGCATGCTACACTGTCCTAAGGGCAAAGCTGTACTGTACATGTACTCAAAATAATGTACTAATTAATTACTAAAATTTTTGTCTTGTGCAAACTATAGCATGATTATATTCAAATTAATTCACTATCTTATATGATTTCCAGCAATGTAAATTATGTTCTCTCCAGTCACTTCTGTGACATTTTATAAACAAAAACTCAATATAAAGGACATAAATAAACAAATAAATAAATACTTCACTAGACCTTGGTGCCAACTGTCACATATGTCACTGTCACCTCCCCCTTCCCCCCCTCCCCCCTCTCAGCCAGGGTTTGGTGGTTATACAGTAAGCTTTAAGTTTTTATCTTATATAATATCACAGACTAAAGTTAGGAGAATATAATTTGCATTGCTGGAATCCTTGCAAGACAGTGAATAATTTGAATATAAACCTCATATATTTTGCACAAAACTTAAATTTTTTAGCCATTTATATGTCTAATGCAAACTATAGCATGGACAGTACAGTTGTACCCCACTTAACGCGGTCAATAAAACCCAGAGGGTACCGCGTTAAGTGAAAACCGCGTTAAGTGAACAACAGAACATATGGGATTAATTCCAATAGAAACCGGCCCAACCCCCAAACTCCACTTTTTGACGACACATAACTATGTTGTAGTAAAAATAACATCTTAATTTTATGATGGTACAGGCACACAATTAATACTTAAGAGAAATAGAGAAATACAGTCGCCAAGTTAATGTCCATTCAAATAATGGACTCAACTCCGTCCCCCTCTTCTCACACTACACTGCTGGCTCTTCCCTCTCTGAGAAATTTTTGGGGGAAAACCACTAAATTTTAATAAATAATACCTCAAACTAAAGTTAGGATAATACAATTGACATTGCTGGATTCCTTGTAAGACCAGGAATATTTTGAATATAAATGTCATATATTTTGCACAAAAGATAACATATTTACTCAGAGAAAACATTTTATCTAAAATTTGTATGTCTAATGCAAAATATATGATGTTTATATTCAAAATGATCACCAAATTGTAAGAATTCCAGCAATGTAAATTATATTCTGACCGGGTAATTTGTATGAATTTTATGAGCTAAAACAAATATCTTCAGTTAATAAAAAAAAAAATATTCTTCACGACACTATCTGTCAATCAAAGTACCCCACCTTGCCTCCCCCCCTCTTCCAACGACGTGGTCAGTCCCAACCCTCCCCCCACCCCCCACCAATCCTCCCTTCAAGAGAAAGGTTGGGTGAAAAAAATAAATTTTAACATTTTGTATTAAATAATACCTCAGATTAAAGTTAGGATAATATAATTGACATTGCTGGATTCCTTGTAAGACCAGGAATATTTTTAATATAAATGTCATATATTTTGCACAAAAGAGAACATATCAACTCAGAGTAAACATTTTATCTAAAATTTGTATGTCTAGTGCAAAATCTTTGATGTTTATATTCAAAATGATCATCAAATTATAAGAATTCCAGCAATGTAAATTATATTCTGACTGGGTAATTTGTATGAATTTTATGAGCTAAAACAAATATCTTCAGTTATTAAAAAAAAAAAAATATTCTTCACAGGGTAACAGATGGTCGGTCGGTCCCTCCCTCCCCCCCACCCCCCACCAACCGTCCCAAGGAGATGTGTGGGAAAACCAGAATATTTAACTTTTTAGTAATAAATAATACCTCAAACTAAAGTTAGGATAATATAATTGACATTGCTGGATTCCTTGTAAGACCAGGAATATTTTGAATACAAATGTCATATATTTTGCACAAAAAGTAACATATTTACTCAGAATAAACATTATATCTAAAATTTGTATGTCTAATGCAAAATCTATGATGTTCATATTCAAAATGATCATCATATTGTAAGAATTCCAGCAATGTAAATTATATTCTGGCCGGTAATTTGTATGAATTTTATGAGCTAAAACAGGCAGTCAGGCAGGGTGGCGGGTGGGGCAAATCTAAAAATAGCGTCTCGAGCCGGACACTCACCGAGTATATGTGGAAAAAATCCGTGTTAAGTGAAAGTTCGCTTCTGGCGAGGCACCGCGTATATGAAAAAACGCGTTAAGTGAAACCGCGTTAGGCGGGGTAATACTGTATATATATATATTCAAACTAATCACTATCTTATAAGAATTCCAGTAATGTTAATTTTATTCTCCCAGGTCAGTTCAGTGACATTCTCTAAGAGAAAAACTTAAAGTCACTCTTAAGGACAGATAAATAAATAAACACTATACCTTGGCATCAACTGTCAAACATATCACTCACCTCCCTCCCTCCCCCCCCCCCCATCTTCCCAGCCAGTAAACAGACCATTTTGACTCCCTTATTTTTTGCTGTGTTGATTTATGAGTGTTTCTTTTAACATAATACTACAAAAAACAATTGTTTTTTTTTATTCTAGGAGATGGGCTGAGGTGCATCTGGGTAGACTGTCAGTCTTTTTAGTATTTTGCGATTCTCGCAAGTACCAAACAAAATTATTCCATTGAAACAACACTTTGATTTAGTGCGAATTTGGTTTAAAGCAACCTCTCTTGGAACGTATCTCGCGTTATTTCGACATTCTACTGTACTTGTATAAATTCTTAAACCATTTTTTTACCTTTTCCTCTACCCTGTTAACGATTTTTTGTAATACCTCTTCAATATTCATAATAAGAGCAGTATCATCTGCATTGAGTTTATTTGATATTACTTTACCATTAAATTTTAGTTCATCATTATCACTTAAAGCTTCTCTCATTAAGAATTCCTAATATCGTAAATTTTGGTGTATAAAATGACACTTGAATCGTCAAAAAACCACCTTGAAACCAGGTGTCATCTTATAGGCCAAATACAGTAAAATTCCCCGTAAGCCAGAACAATTGGTGCAGAGCACTTCTGGGGATGAGAGATTTCCGGGTAACAAGACGACTTTCTCAAACCCGGAAAAATTTCTTATACCCGGAACCTTTTCCAGTTACTGTACTGGGAAACGTTTCCAAGTGTCTAAACTAGAGCCTCTTCCACAGACACACACTACCCCACTTCCCCAGAACGTTTCTGAAGATGTTTTCCTTGAGTCTAAACTACAGGAATATGTAAATACAGATGTAATTAAGTTAGAAATTTAATTTCTTTACTAGAATACAGTGGTCCCTCGGTTAACGAACGGTTTGATTAACGAAATTTCGGTTAACGAATTACCTCCCATAAGGATTTTCAATTCGGTTAATGAACAAAACTTTGATTAACGAAATCCTTACGAACAACACGTTTTGTTGTGAGCATCAGCTTATCAGCTGATGGGCTAGTCTGCCAATTCAGTAATCTGTTCTATGTTTACATTCATTTCCAGTGGAGTAAATATCAAGAAAGTTGTGCTTTTTAATATTTTTGCATTTTTATATTAAAATTATTAGTCATTTTAAAATTTAGTTAACATATTGATAATACATGCAGTACAGGGAACTAGTTTTTTGTGCGCCCATCAACCGCTTGACTCAGCCATCAGGCGTCAGTGTGGCTTTGTTGACAGTGGAGTGAACATCTATTTTGTTGGTGTCTTGAATATTTTTGCATTTTTATATTGAAATTATTGGTCCTTCTGAAATTTAGTTAACATATTGATAACATATAGCACAGTGCGGTGTTGATTTAAATAAAATAATCTTGAATTACACCCAGTGAACCTAAAATTTTATTGGTAAAATGACAGAATCAAGCATGGGTCCCCTGAAAGGTGATTTCTCTTCCATCCCCACTTACTTCTCTTCTCCCTTCTCCTCCACCCCCACTTCTAATTCCCATCATCATCATCAACCAGGAACCTTCTACATACACACCTCAAAGTAAGTGTACTTTACGACATTTTTTTTTTACTTTGTATGTACTTTTTTGTGAGCTGGAACCAATTTACTCAATATCCCATTGAAACAATGGATTCAGTTAACGAAATTTTCGGTTAACGAACGACTCTGTGGAATGAATTGTGTTCATTAACCGAGGGACCACTGTAATCCAGAATAGTTTATCTAAAAGTTTGGTTAATTAAATAAATAGCTGTACATTTAAAAATTAAAAATCTGCAGGATAATGACATGAATGAAGCTGTGTTACAGCAAAGATTGTTATTTTTCACTCCCATAGAGCTGTAGGGGATTATTGGGTCTCATGTAACTGATCTGACCTGATGCAATGTCAGGTGGAGGCAGGATGGGAGATTAGCGGTCTCGTATTACTGATCTGATGGAATGTGAGGTTACCCTTTCTTGGGTGGAGGATTAGTGGGTCTCATGACCTGAAGATGTCTTGAATAAACACAAAACCTAAAGTATTTTTACAGAGATTGTGGTAAATACAGATATAACTATAAATGAGCAAAGTTGTATCTCTTCAACATTTCATTTCGTTACATAACATATTTAAATATGGAGTGAGAAAGAAAAAAGGTGTGGGTAAATAGAGAGGTGGAGTGGAAATAAGTGTTGCCAAGTGCTCCTCAAGAGCTGATATTTAACTCGCTACCATGCAGTCACACACACGCAGATGTGTCTTAATTCCTTTGCTGGGGGTGTGTGAGTGGTGTTGGGGTGTGTTTCTGGTTGTTGGAGGGTGTGTTTGTGTGTGATGTAGGGGTGTATGTGTGATGTGTAGGTGTGTTGACGGAAGTGAACCTTTTTGGGGGTAGGGAAGGAGCGAGAGGAGCGCGAGCCAATGACAGCGCGCCTCCCTCAGACCATACTCCCCGAAGTAGCCAATCGCGCTGGATTTCCCCTTGCTACATCACAGCTCCTCTGCCAATCCGCGTGCCCAGATGCTGCCTCTTCCTTAGTTTTGGCGCGTATTTTAACATCAGGAGGTTAAGTGTATTTTCTACTGCTATTTTTCATAACTTTTCGGCGTAACATTGATGTTATTCGTGTTCCACGGGTGTAAGAAGTGCTGTGCAATATCTGCCCGATATTAGAGCAAGACTCAGGTGAAGCCAGGCCTTCTTGGGTGGGTTCAGGAGCCCATTATTCCTGAGCGTTATGTTTGATGCCAATGCTCACGCGGACACCCCAGTAATGCTTGGTGGGTGTGATTTTAATGGTGAATTTAGTGTTGATTATGGTGATACAAGTGCTACTGGCGATGGTGCAGGGGACTTGCATGAGAATGTTGGTGATGAGCTACTTGGTGAAGTTGGGGAGCCTAGTGTTGGTGGAGCACCACCTAATGCAGATTGCAGGGGTCAGGAACGTACCCCACAAGGCCCTATATGATGAGAGAGCGTAGGGTTGACAATGGGCAAAGGAGGTTGCCAAGCGTAAACGGAATTTGGGTGAGGAGTATGTAAGTTACAGCACCAAGAAAGTAGTCAAGGCAAGGCAGGTATGCCCTCCCTGCCCAGACAGCTGCTTCGACAAGCTTGGCAGGGATAACATCGACACCATATTCACCAGTTTCTGGGCAATTGGTGACTATGACACCCAGAATGGGTACCTGCAAGCACTTATCAGGGACATGCCCGTGAAGAGAAAGCGGACTGAAGCTGAAGTGAGCCGTAGGCCTTTTAACTACCATGTTTTTGTGAAGCTTCAGCAGCACAAGTTTAAGGTCTGTTGCCAAGATTTTGCTTCTATTCACGAGCTTGGCAAGAAGAAGATGGAGGTCCTGATGCATAAGAGGAAGGAATCACCAAGTGGAACGCCCATCTCTGACAAGCGAGGACATCATCCATCCACCAGGGCCATCACAGGGTGCTGCCTGCAACATGTGCATGAGCACATTTGTGCCCTGCCAGTGCTTGCTAGCCATTACAGCCATACATACAACCCTCACAGGCGGAACCTGGAGGCCGGGGGCAGCATCACCGAACTTTACAGCATGTACCTTATGTGGATGAGCGAACATTATCTTGATGAGGAAACTGTTTCCGAGAGTTGTTACCACACTGTGTTCACGAGGAACTACAACATCGTGTTCTGTGCTCTTCTCACAGACGTCTGCAACACCTGTGAGAAGCTGAGGACCCAGATCTCTTCTCTCCAGAAGGATGGTCAGGACACCAGCGACGTGAGGAACACCCTGATGGAGCACAAGGCCATTACATGGTGCCTCGGGACCTTCTTCACCAGGCGGAGCAGGGTGGCCCTGGGAATGGTGATGTCAAGACGGTGGCCCTCGACCTGCAACAGACCCTTCCTTGCATGATTTAGTTGATGAAGAATCTGTGTGGCGATTTTTAGCGAGGGCAGAGAAAAACTTTGATCAATACGTGTTTCATTATGATGAGGCCATTAAAATTATACGCACTCCTAAGGATTTATGTAACTTGAAGTTGTTACGATCTTCAGGGATAATAAAACGAAGGAACTAAACAAAGTAAGATTGTAATACTATTGTCATAATACAGGTTGACAATCCCTTATCTGAAATCCTTGGGGCCAGAGGCATTTCGGATTTCGTAATTTTTCGGTTTTCAGATTTTTTTTTTTTTTTTTTTTTTTAATGTGTATTAGCCCGCCCGGACATAGATCACTGACCCACATCAGGGCCCGGGGGGCAAAAATATAATAAACATTATAATAATAATAATAATAATTCATAGGTCTAGATCGTGTTTCTCACTTTTGATCTTTTTTTCATTCTTGTATTTCTTTATTATTATTATTATTATAATTATTATTATTATTATTATTATTATTATTATTATTATTTTTTTATTTCAGTATTATTGTTATTATTATTAATTTTATTGTTATATTTTATTATTACTGTACAGAGTACAAGCCCATAATAATGGCCCCTAAAGTAGATAAACTTCGTTGTGTGAAGAGAAAGAAGAACACATTGAAATTGAGTGACAAACTTGAAATAATTAAGAAACTAGAATGTAATGTGAGCAATGCTGTTCTAATGGAAACATACAACATTAGAAAGTCTACAATTTATGATATAAAAAAGGCAAAGAATAAAATTCTAGAATTCACAGCTTCTTCTGAGCCTTACATTAAAATTGCTTAAAGAAAAAGTTTACATTGGCTCAAATTAGAAAATCTTGATAAAGTGTTGCACGAATGGTTTTTGTTAAAACGATCAGAAGGTATGGCAATTTCTGGGCCGATGCTTATTGCCAAAGCAAAGTCTTTTAAGGAGCAAGTGAACATTGAATTAGAGTGCACATTTAGTGATGGATGGCTTAGGAATTTCAAGACTCGTCATGGTATTAGACAGTTTGTTTACATTTTTGTCTAGTGTTGACTTTATTTTTCTTTAAAACTGCTCGTTTTGATAAATGAAGCATGCTTTACTTGCTAATGAATAAACTATCAAAATGTACCTGTTCATCTCTTCTTTATTACTCCTTAAATTTTAATTTTAAAAGTACTGCCTGAGAATCCGGAAATCCAGACCGACCCAATCCCCAAGCAGTCCGGATTTTTGGACTTCTACTGTATTACACACTAATATGCTTAACAATACAGTAAAGCCTCTGATAGCAATGGTTCGACCAACAACTTTTCAAATATAAAACCCTAGATAATTTAGGACCCAATTCAATTTACATCCTTATTTCATTCGTATTTACAACCAAAATATAATAAAAATGAAGTGAAATTACATTTTCATATAAATTGTAACAAAATTCCTTTATGTATCATAAAAAAAAAATACCATAATAAAAATTAAGAGCACCTTGCACAAAGAAGTTGCCTGGCTAATGAGTGGTATTCAACAGTCGGAGCTTGGCGGGCCTTTTGTTTTCACGCATCTGGAACAGGGAGAAAAACTTTCTCAAGTTTCTTACAGCATTTTTGCATCCCTATTCAACATGAGCAAGAGAGCAAGTGATGGTAGTGTTGGTTCAAAAGCTAATAGAAAGTGCCCAGAATCTAGATGTGTTACAACGATATGAAAAAGGTTAGAGGTCTGTGGATATTATATGGAGCAAGCAATGAACATATTTTCTGAAGTGGATCCATTAACAAAACAAAGCATTAAAATTTAAATAAATGCAAATGACCTCTACATAAAGATGTATACTGTAATGAGAAAAGAAAGCAGCTCCGCAAGGTTCTTTCGAGAGCTTTATTATTCAAAGGCCTAAACCATCAACTTCAGCTACACCATCAAATTCAGCATCATAAGCAGCTTCAACTTCAGGTTGAGTAACAGTTTCAGCAACAGCTTTATGGAAAGCTATAGCTTCAGCCAGAGTGGAACCTACAGCTTCAGCCAGAGTTGAACCTGATGACTTTGTCATCTGAGTAAAAACTCTTACAATATTCATTGGCTGTCCTTATGTTTTAGACTTTACCACCATTGGTGAGTAGAATTTTTGTTTTACATTCATAAATATTATTTAAAACATATATGAACAGTAAATAAGTGTTGCTTTCATATTCATATGTAGAGAAATGACGATATATTTTCACATGTACGTACCTACTGTTCATACGTTGGCGTTCCCAATCAATTTCAATTGTTTATTCCTTGATAGAGGAATCAGGATCCTAGTGCTGTCACTAGGTCCCCCTGTACACTGACACCAGAAGCATTTGGCAAGTGTGACAAGTATATGCAGTATAAATATTATAAAGGGGTTTACTAAAGCCTAAGGAAGGAAGGAAGGATATTCCTTTAACACATAATCAATGTTATTTACAAAATATCTGGCCAGTATGGGGATGATCATTGTGTCTCCGTCAGGGGGTCGTGGAGTGGTGGTCCAGCAGGCGTCACGGAAGCGTTGTGTGTGGGAACATCTTAGGAGGTAGTGGATAAGGGTGCTGCTGTCGGGTCTTCTGCATAATGCACAAGAGCGTTGCTCAGGGGATGCGAGGATACCAATCTCCCAAGCAAAGTCATACCCAATGATGATACGGGCAGCAATCACGTCCCCTTTCCGCGATCCTTTCCCGTAGTCGTACGAGAGGTCAGGAAGTTTACGGAGGACATCGTACCAGGTGGGCGGGGAGTCCAGGGGGATGGCTGCTTCCCGAGCTTCTCTCTGTTTGCGGCGAATTTGGGTCCTAATTTGTAAAAGTGTTCGAGGAACAATGTAGTCAGGTGTGGCCTTGTTGCAGCCAGTCTTGGCAAGGCCATCTGCTGCCTCATTCCCCAAGATACCGACATGACTGGGTATCCATAGGAATGTCACAGGATGGCCTGCATCCTGAAGTTTGGATGTTAACCCTCGTATTCGGAGGATGAGGTCCTTATTTTCCCCTGATCCAAATGCGATCCCATCGAGAGCAGACCTGGAATCGCAGCAGACAAGCAAGGGGCAGAAACCATCTGCTTCTTCCTCAGCGAGAAGGGCAGCAAGGAGGGCTATTAGTTCAGCCTGAGTGGAGAATGCCCTGTCAGAAACTCTGAGAGACCGTTTGATAGGCTCAGGGGCATCAGGACGGGAGATGTAGACACCAGCCCCGGCCCTACCTGTAGCGGTGTCAACAGAACCATCAGTGTAGAGGACGACCCTACCTGGGGACCAGTGGGCGATCCTGGAAAGGTGGTATTTGCAGAGAATAACAGGGTTCACCTGGGATTTCGGGAGTGGTCAACCGAGGGCAATCACTTCAGGTTGAAAATCCAGCCAGGGAGGAGACGAACCAACAGCAGGGGTGACAACAATATCAGGCAGGAGGTCGTGTTCCTGAAGGGCTCGGATGAGTGACCCTCGCCACTGTCTTCTAGATGGAGGTCGGTCTCGGACAGCTGGAGTCAATTTGGTTTGGACATTGTTGCCCCGAGGATCCCGTAGAATGGAAACAGCAGTTTTTAGGTAAAACTCCTGGACACGATCCTGTAAGGGGGAAAGACCAAGTTCGGTAGACAGACCCCGATTTACGACTGCTACGACTTACGACCGCCGAAGATTTTTTATTAATTTTTTTTTTTTTTTTTTTCTTATTCAAATGACACGCATTTTCTACACCGAAACGTTTCCAGTTAATGTAGTCTCCATGTATAATTAGAAAATTATGGGGGCCCCATGTGCATTCAGCTGACTACATTAAAGGTAGGTGCTCAGTCACACTGTAACCATTCCTTATTATTTATTACTTTCACTGTACTGTATCCATTCCTCATTATTCATTACTTTTACTGTACTGCATTTCATTGTAAATTATTTATTTATTTAAAAAAAAAAAAAAAAAAAAAAATTTATATGTCGGACTTACGACCATGTCGGACTTACGACCTGGATTTGGGTCCCTAACCCAGTCGTAAGTCGGTGTCTATCTGTATAGAGAAGTAGAGCGTGTCCACTGAGGAGCCCCAAGGATGATACGAGCAGCTTTCTTCTGGATAACTTCGAGACGGTTGACAGCACTCCGACTAATGTTGACGAGGGCAGGGGCGGTGTAGTCGACACAGGAAAGGACAAAGGACTTTTACATGGTGAGAAGTACAGGGATGGTGGCACCAAGGGAACCCCTGCACATGGTAGAGAGGGGAGCGAGACGCCGAAAGCATATGTCTCGAAGATAGCGGACTTCAGGGATCTGACAACGTGTGCGAGTTACATACACACCCAGGTATTTTGTCTCATTAACCCAGTCCAAGGGCGTTCCTCATAAGAGAAGGGGTGGAGGTACAACACGACCGTGCCACATGGCTTTTGTTTTTGCAGTTGAAAGAAGGAATCCAAGTGAATCACACTCTCTGGAGACCAGATCAAGGGCTTCCTGCATGCTGAAGTAGTCAGGGGCTTGGAGGAGGACATCGTCGGCATATCCTGAGTGGACAACTTTTGTCGGCCACGGGAGAGATGCAATGGAGTGCATGAGAGTGTTAAACAAGGTGGGACTCAGGACTCTACCTTGAGGGGTGCCGAGGTTCATTTCTTGAACAGGAGACATAGAGCCTTCAACGCGAACCCGGGCCTGACTTCCAGTGAGGTAAGAGGCGATTCATTGTAGAAGTCTCCCTTTAACCCCTAACCGCGCAAGTTCAGCTAAAATGAGGGCAGGCTGAGCCGTATCAAAGGCTCCCTTGATATCAAGGAAGACGGAGATGCGGGCAGTCTGATTGCAATAAAAGGAAGCAATGGATTGTGCTGTGCTGCAATGTTGAATGAAACCATTGAGGGAGTTGTGGAAGCCGCCTATGGTGTGAAGAAGGCAACGATGGAGTACGTTCCCAATCGTCTCACTTTATTTCTTTACCAATAGTGGTTAGCTACTTCTAGTGTTCCATTTATTAACATTAATAATATTATTTAAAACATACATACAGGTATTCAATTTTTTAAAATTAAGTTCACTGCAGCTACAACCAGGGTCTTATTTTCTTCAGTTTCTTATGTAGAACCATGCCGTCTTGTTTTCCTCTTGTGTGTTTTAATATTCTACGTATTATTAATGAATTGCATTGTTCATTTCACATATATAAACATTAATTCAATCAAATACATATTCAGTAATAAACAATAATGAATCTTTTGTACATATTCTTTAGGTAAATGACTTTCCTTGAGTGCGCACGAACTGTATATCAGTGGTTACTTTTACTGTATATTAAGTAACATTACAGGCACTCCTGGACTTACGACTTATTCAACTTACGACCAACCGGACATACGACTGCCGCATTTGTACAATTTTTTTTTAAATTACGTATTTTCGAGTCCCAACGTTAGTGATCGCGCTGTGTACTGACAAAATTTTCGTTTGTAATTCCCTTTAAAATGGTTGGCAAGCTTAAAAGTGAGAGTTTTGTGGTGCTGAGAAGAAAAAGAGACACCCATTTTAGATTTTCTATGTACTGTATTATCTTCGCATTTTCGACTTACGACCTGGATTTGGGTCCCTAACCCCATCGTAAGTCGAGGAGTGGCTGTATAAAGATTAATTCAATCAAATAGATAATCAGTAATAAACAATAATGAATCTTTTGTACATATTCTTAAAAAGATAAATGACACGGTATCCTTAAATGTGCACGATATGTTAGTGTTCCAATCCACCTCACTTTTTTTTCTTTGCCATTAGTGGTAGCTACTTCTATTGTTCCTTTTATAACATTAAATAACATTACTTAAAACATGTACATGTATACTCATTTTTTTACATTAACTTTACTGCAGCTACAACCAGGGTCTTATTTTCTTCATTTTCTCGTGTAGAACTATCGTCCCGGACTCATGGCTGTAAACACTAACGAAAACAATGGAATACAATCTCTTGTGTGACCATATTATTATTAATTTATGTTGTATAAGGTGCATTCAGAAACATTATTTAAAGAATATAGTTTGCAATTTTCATGAATTGTATTGTTTTGGGGGAAAAAGATGGTTAAAAGCCACACAAAAGATATGAAAAGGTCACACATGGGAAAGCATCTCATTATTATTGCTTTATTTTAATGGTAATTAATGATTCGCGCTACGATGATTCACCTTACACTGCAATATTGGAGGACACATTACCGTCGTTATTTGAGGCTTTACTGTATTGGGAAAATTTTCTTGGAATTCTGGAAAATGTGCACCTCGAAAAATCATTCCTAAAGCCGGAATTTTCCAGAAAATTTCGACTTTAGGAACAATTTTCCGAGAAAATTTCAATTCCGGCAATCGTAAAGTTCCGGGTTTGAGGGATTCCGGCTTATGGAGATATTAATGTACCGTGCAAATATAAATATTTCTTTTAATGTACATACAATACTAAAAAAGTAAAAATAGTACTGTTATAAATCAATGAAAGTCCGAGCTGTGCTAACGAGACGAAGGGCGAGGTGATGAATCAGGTGGTGAAGTGACGAGACAGTAGGTGAAGTGACATGCCAAGGCACTTATGCAACACACACAGTAACAGCTCTACTAAACCATTGTCTTATAACATTTTACATTTTTTAATCTATTTTAAAATTAATTGATAAATGATGGATTGATTTGGCTACTTTTGCACTTGGACAACTGATCAGTTAATAAACCAGGGCATAGGGAGACGCATTATGTCACGTGATGTCACGAAGCTTTGCAACTGCAACCACAAGTGCTGAGCAACCACATAAATTATCACAACCTGTACTCAAACATACAAAGTCAATTACTATAATTTTTATGTACAGTATTACCCCGCCTAACGCGGTTTCACTTAACGCGTTTTACCATATACGCGGTGCTTCGCCAGAGCTGAACTTTCACTTAACACGGATTTTTTCCACATATACGCGGTGAGTGTCCGGCTCGAGATGCTATTTTTAGATTTGCCCCACCCGCCACCCTGCCTGACTGCCTGTTTTAGCTCATAAAATTCATACAAATTACCCGGCCAGAATATAATTTACATTGCTGGAATTCTTATAATTTGGTGATCATTTTGAATATAAACATCATATATTTTGCATTAGACATACAAATTTTAGATAACATTTTTTCTCTGGGTAACTATGTTATCTTTTTTGCAAAATATATGACATTTATATTCAAAATATTCCTGGTCTTACAAGGAATCCAGCAATGTCAATTATATTATCCTAACTTTAGTCTGAGGTATTATTTATTACTAAAGTTAAATATTCTGGTTTTCCCACACATCTCCTTGGGACGGTTGGTGGGGGGTGAGGGGGAGGGAGGGACCGACCGACCATCTGTTACCCTGTGAAGAATATTTTTTTTTTTTTATTAACTGGAAGATATTTGTTTTAGCTCATAAAATTCATACAAATTACCCGGTCAGAATATAATTTACATTGCTGGAATTCTTATAATTTGATGATCATTTTGAATATAAACATCATATATTTTGCATTAGACATAAAATTTTTAGATAAAATGTTTAATCTGAGTAAGTATGTTATCTTTTGTGCAAAATATATGACGTTTATATTCAAAATATTCCTGGTCTTACAAGGAATCCAGCAATGTCAATTATATTATCCTAACTTTAATCTGAGGTATTATTTAATACAAAATATTAAAATTTATTTTTTTCACCCACTCTTTCTCTTGGTGGGGGGTGGGGGGGAGGGTTGGGACTGACCGGGAGGTTGGAAGAGGGGGGAGGCAAGGTGGGGTACTTTGATTGACAGATAGTGTTGTGAAGATTATTTTTTTTTTTATTAACTGAAGATATTTGTTTTAGCTCATAAAATTCATACAAATTAGCCGGCCAGAATATAATTTACATTGCTGGAATTCTTATAATTTGGTGATCATTTTGAATATAAACATCATATATTTTGCATTAGACATACAAATTTTAGATAAAAATTTTTTCTGAGTAACTATGTTATCTTTTGTGCAAAATATATGACATTTATATTCAAAATATTCCTGGTCTTACAAGGAATCTAGCAATGTCAATTGTATTATCCTAACTTTAGTTTGAGGTATTATTTATTAAAATTTAGTGGTTTTCCCCCAAAAATTTCTCAGAGAGGGAAGAGCCGGCAGTGTAGTGTGAGAGGGGGAGGGAGTTGAGTCCATTATTTGAATGGACATTAACTTGGCGACTGTATTTCTCTATTTCTCTTAAGTATTAATTGTGTGCATGTACCATCATAAAATTAAGATGTTATTTTTACTACAACATAGTTATGTGTCTTCAAAAAGTGGAGTTTGGGGGTCGGGTCGGTTTCTATTATAATTAATCCCATATGTTCTGTTGTTCACTTAACGCGGATTTCACTTAACACGGGACCCTCTGGGTTCTATTGACCGCGTTAAGTGGGGTACAACTGTATAATGCTAACTTTGGGATGTTTATACTCTATTTAATCGTTGTCTTCCATGAATCTTGCAAGAATTCCAACAATGCAAGTTATATTCTGCAAATCAAGTCAGTGATATTTCATAAGCAAAAACCTTAACTCCCTGTGTTGTATAATTTATATCCGAGTCCCTGACCCCACCCCCCCCCCCCCACCTGCACTGAAAACACTCATTAATCTCCCCTCTCCCTCCTCCCGGTTAGCAAGTGATAATTAATGGAATAAAGGTGGTTTTAGGCTTGAAGTTTTTCTCTTATAAAAAACCCACAAACTTTTTTTGTTATTTTGAGATTATTCATCCCCTTCCAACGTCACCGTGGAGGGATCATCAAAGTCAGGTAACGAATCAGGGGAGGATGTGGGCAGCTCAAGGTCACTGCGAGAAGTTGAGGGCGTTGGCTGATTTGCTGACGATGTTGATGTTGAGGTTTTCTTAAAGAACATGGTGATGGGAAGCTGTTGTTGTTTCTTAAGGCGCTGGAACATATTTTTATACTGAGCCATAAGGCTTGTAAGACTTCATGAAAAGTTGATGCTGCGCTCCATAGAGGGGTCACACTCAGACACTAAGTTTTTCAAGTGTTCAGCCACCTGAAACACTTCACTAAACTTGTGTATATCCCAACATGTTGGCTCTTCTTGTTCTTCATCATCATCGTCTCCACCGCCGTCTTCTTCATCCGCTCTCACGATTTCCTCCTCACTCCGCATCATTCAGAGTTTCCCTGTGCCCTTGGATTAACTTCTCGATTTCCTGCTCGACCATGTCTTCAAACCCATCACCGCCTACAGCCCTGGCCACCCTCATGATGTGCTTAACTTCAGAGTCTATTGTAGGGCATCCTTTGAAGTCATGCACACAGTCACTCCACAGTGCCCGCCAACACGAATTAACCGACTGGTTTCAGTGCACCCATGGCCTCCTTCACAAAAGTGATGCAATTGGCAATGCTGAATTCCTTCCAGCATGCCATAACACTGTTGTTAGTGCCGTCCTCCCTGGCGTTGTGAATGTGGACGAAGGTGAGGCGTGTGTACGCTGCCTTAAAGCACCGAATCATGCCCTGGTCGAGAGGCTGGAGGATGGAGGTGGTGTTGGGTGGAAGGAACACTATCTCGACGTCATTGTGTCCGAATTTTATGGCAGCCGCGTGGCCAGGTCCAATTTCAACGACCAGCAACACCTTGAAAGGCAGGTCCAGCTTCTCTAGGTAGCTCTCTACTTTGGGATTAAAACATTTGTGGAACCACTCAAGGAAAAGCATTGCTGTCACCCAGGCTTTCTTGTCTGACTGCCAGTAGACGGGGAGGAGATTCTTATTTTTCCCTTCAGAGGACGAGGGTTGACAGACCTATAAATCATGCCTGGCTTTATCATATACCCTGCTGCGTTGGCATATAGTAGGAGTGTGACTCGGTCCTTCGCAGCCTTGAACCTGGGGGCCTGTTGCTCAGACTTGGAAATGTAGGTTCTGGTTGTTAGTTTCTTCCAAAACAAACCTGTTTTTTCAACATTGAAGACCTGCTCTGAAAGATATCCATTTTCCTCAATCAGTTTCCTGAATTCGTCTGGGAACACCCGTGCAGCTGCCTCGTCCGCTGATGCCGAATCGCCAGTGATTCTCATATTTTTCAGGTTGAAACGCTTCCTCAAATTGTTGAGCCAACCTGCACTGGCTTTAAAATTCTTATCAGTGCTGGTGGATGCTCTGTCCTGAGGAACCTCAGATTTAAATTGGTCATAAAGACTCGGTGCCTTCTCCCTCACCATGTTACCGTTGATGGGGACACGTTTCTGGTTCATATCCTCAACCCAAATGTTTAATGCCTTCACCACCTTCATTAGAGTTACATCTCTAAGCTGGCTAGTCACCTTAGCAGTAAATGAGGCACTTGTAGACAGAGTTTCACGAATTTCCTTCTCCCGAATCATAATGGACCTCACACTTGATTCATTGCGTCCGTACCTCTGTGCCACAGCAGCAACCAACATCCCACCTTTTATTAAGGCTAAAATGGCCAATTTTCCTTCCAGGGTAATCACAGAGCATTGTTTCTTCACTGGAAGACCAGAGGCAGAGGTTGGCTTGTGTTTGGGCATTATGAACGAGTATGAGAGGCTTAAGCGCACTAAATTGACACACACGAGAGGCAAGTGTTACTCTGACAATACCCACGCGGCAACTGAAGACAGAGAAGTGGGATGGCGGGGGTCGAGCTTTGGCGGTCTAGTGTTTGGTGCGCTTATGACCCATTTTAAAAATTTTGAGTTTGAGATTGGAAATTGTAACCTAACCCCTGGGGTAATCCGCATATAGTTGAAACCCACGTAAGAAAAATACGCGTAAGTTGCGAGTCTACAGTAGTACATTTAAGTACAAGTTTTCAACTGGTATTTTCAGGTAAATATTCGTAACTTTCTTCATTTATTTTTACTCATTTATGTGCATACACCATCCTAAATATGTACAGGTATTTTGAAAAAAAAGTAGAAGAAATAATTGTCCTAAGGGCAAACCTATACTCAGATGTACTAAATAATTACTCAAATTTGTATGTCTAATGCAAACTATGGGATGTTTGCATTCAAATCCATCACTGTCTTACAAGAATTCTTGCAATGTAAGTTATATTCTATTTGATCTGATAACTACGTACTTGGTAACTTCCCCACCCGCTGTCAACACCTTGCACCACTCCTCTCCCCTCTTCCCAGGGGAGGCTTAAAGTTTTGATGTTATAAAATGTCACAGACTTTACTTAGTAGAATATAACTTGCATTGCTGGAATCCTTGCAGGACTAATGAATAATTTGAGTATAACATTACATAGTTTGCACAAGAGATAAAATTTTAGGGCTTTAGTGTAGTACATTTAAGTACAGGTAGTCGTCGACTTACGACCTATGCGACTTACGTCTGTTCGACTTTACGACCGGCGGTACGACAGTTTTGGCCCCAGCCCCAGTGTAAATAATAAACCAATTGTACTGTAGTATGCAGTGATTTACTTAAACCTGACGACCGTAACAATAATGAACAAAGAAATTGTTGATAAAATATGACTTAAAGATGATTATATTATCATTACACATTACAGTATAATATACGTAAGGTAATTATAACATAGGCCGACTTACGACCAGATCAACTTACGACCGGTCGGCCGTAACCAATCTAGGTCGTAAGTCGACGACTACCTGATACAAGTTTTTCAAATGGTATTTTGGTAGATATACAATAATACCCCGATTTACGCGGTCAATTGAACCCGTGGAGTAGTGCGTAACACAAGAAACACGTAAATGGAATAACAGAACATATGGGATTACATTAATTGAAATAGAGGCTGGGCTGACTCCCAAACTCCACTTTTTCCGATACAATACCAACATAATACCTACGTTGTAGTAAAAATAACATCTTAATTATATGATGGTATGCACACACAATTAATATTTAAGAGAAATACAGTCGCCAGGTTAATGTCCATTCAAATAATGGACTCTCAATTCCCCCCCCCCCCTCTTCTCACGCTCGCTGGCTGCTCCCTCTCTGAGAAATGTTTGGGTGAAAACACTTGAATTTACGGTATCGTAATAAATAATACCTCAAACTAAAGTTAGGATAATATAATTGACATTGCTGGATTCCTTGCAAGGCCAGGAATATTTTTAATATAAACGTCATATATTTTGCACAAAAGATAAAATTTTGGCTTTGTAATCAAAATTTTTAAATTAGATCTAAAATTTGTTAATGCAAATTCCATGATGTTTATATTTAAAATAATCAAAATCTTATAAGAATTCCAGCAATGTAAATTATATTCTGGCCAGGTAATTTTTATGAATTTTATAAGCTAAAACAAATATCTTCAGTAAATAAACAAATTAATATTCACCCAGACACTATCTGTCAATCAAAATACCCCACCTCCTCTTCCCCCCACTCTTCCCACGCTTGCTGGGTCCCTCCCTCCCTCCCTACCCCCCACCTCCCCTCCATACCAGAGAAAAGTTTGGGAGAAAACAGTATATTTACATTTTTAGTAATAAATAATACCTCAGACTAAAGTTAGGATAATATAATTGACATTTCTGGATTCCTTGCAGGTCAGGGAACCGCGTAAATCGAGGTTCAACTGTATGTAACATTCTTCATTTACATGCCACACCATCCTAAATACATATTGTGAAAAAAACCTAAAAAATAATTGTCCTAAGAGCAAAACTGTGACCAAATGTACCGAATAATTACTAAAATTTTATGTCTAGAGCAAACTATGGGATGTTTGTACTTAAATGACATTTGAGTACAAAGTTAGTACAGTGAGTTCTGCTATAACGCGTGTTTTGACAACGCGAATTGGCTCTTAACGCGATTTATGAATAGAGGAACGATATTTGTATAACGCGAACGCTTGTTTGCTGTAACGCGATTTTTGCTTACTATTTCTCCAATTTTGTGGTATTAACTGTGAATATGGTAAAGAAGAATATCTCCAAGAAGCGTTCTGGTGATCGCATTCCCGGTGATGATCGTAAAAGAAAGGCTATAACCCTTGAAGAGAAGCTCGATGTTATCTACCTCAAAATCACCTTTCTCCCCCATCAAGTTATATTCATATTTTCTCAAGGTAAAGTGTTACATTTACTGTATGATTTCATTATTAGATATGAATGTATCTTTTATTTAGACTGTGCTATCCTTTGTGTGAGGCTAACTACTAAATTTTTTTCGATTTTGAGTAGTAATCTGCACCTAACCCTATTTTCTCCATAAGCCCTGTTATTTCTATTACGCGAATTTCTATAACACAATGTTTGACAAGAACACAACTATCGCGCTATAGCAGAACTGACTGTGCAGTAATATGTTGCTCAAATTATGGTTTTTTCACAGAAAAAAGTCTGTATAACTAACCCCAGTGGTCAGGATAATATGTACTGTATTCTTGGTGTTTTTTTATATCGTTATCATTTTTTATACATTTAGTACATTTTCCGGAAGATTCAGACAATCGGCTTTTTTGGATCTTTCGGATCTTTGTGGGTTCACTGTATATCATATCAAAATATTTCATCGAAGGATATCTTATTAGAAATTTCTCATAGAGAATTTATTAAGGATCGTTAAATTTATTAAGGATTGTTATGGTATCAAATTAATCTCCTTATCACAATTAGCCACGCTTTAGTGAGGAAGGGGGGGGGGGGGGAACTGACCACGCGACCCTTACTCCCAAAAAGGTTCGCTTCCGTCAACAACACTCTGCTCACATTACCCACACTGTGCTACACACTCCAACACCACCCACACATCTCACATACAACCCTACAACACATCGACACACACACAATTATGTAATTGTATATTTTCAGCCTTCCGGCTGCCATGCTTTTTCAATAAACCGTTAATTATTATTATTATTATTATTATTATTATTATTATTATTATTATTATTATTACACACACACACACACACACACACACACACACACACACACACACACACACACACATCCTCCAACACCACCCACACACACCCTCCAACACCACCCATACACCTCTACATCACCCACACACACCCCCAACACCACCCTCACTCCACTGCCCCCACACCATCACCAGCCTTCACACATCACACACACACACCCACACACACCCCAACATTACACACCCCCCCTTCCCCCCACACACATACACCACCTACTACCACCCGACATCCCTTGTGAGGGGGGCGCGTATTCTTGGTCTGTCACCAATGTGAGGGGGCCTGACTCCCTCTCTGTTTCTACGCCACCCTCATCTTATCTACTTCTCTTAGTTCTTACTCTACTCAGTTCTGTCACCTATTCTTGGGTAGCATGGGCATTCTTTGGGTAGCATGGTCGAGGGTCTAGGCACGTGAGTATGGTAATTTTGGTATCAGGTCACTTGGATGGAAATAAAGGTAAAATACTGTGGGAGAAATGAATACTCCTAAAATTCTCAAAGAACAAGTTTATTAATATAAAATCAAAGGGGAAAATAGATGTTATAACACTCTCTGTGGACATATACTTCCAAGAAGTAACCCAGGGGAGAACACTAGGGCTCGCAGCCTTTGTTATTGTGGAGTAGCCAGACACATGGCGGGTCTGGGGTCTGGCCCAACGAAGCCTTGGGGCACATTAATCCGGCCGCATCGGTGCCATCTTCTCATATATGATCCCGGCTGGACATCTAATACATCCGAGGCCGTTGTTGGATGGTAGAGCGATTCAAGAATCACAATGGGATCGGGAGACAAACGGGAATCAGCGTCAGGGGACCCGTATGGATGAAGGGACAGGCACTTACTCACAGTGACAACAACATCACGTTTCAGGGGACGTTAAAGACGTAAATATGACTTCACTCAGAGCATATCAACTACGTTACTGTAACACTTGCACAATCAACTATTAATTGGGTCAAATCACTTAAAGAAGGGCAAATCACAACACAGCGTGGATGGCCTACCTGTATGGATGAAGGGACGGGCACTTACTAACGGTTGAAATGCCCACGGCGCCCTCACTCAAAACAGGCCAGGGAGTCCAGCTACTCCTATTCCGATGAATTAATTTACTGTACACTCTGACCTTGAAATTGAGACTATGAACTCATTTTCATTCTCTATTATCATCTTCACTAACAATGCTCTGACTCAGCTATCGAAAGCCAAATTAAATTGATTACAAAGGGTTGGATGGCAACAGGTCCCAACATACAGCGTCTACTCCTATAGACAAAGACTGCTCATCGATGACGTCGTCAAGGAACCGAGAAAACGGAGGACGTTTCCACTGGGGGACTCAAGAGGGTTTTGTGGACGTTTGAGCGTAATATGAATCCTTAAGGTTCTCAGGTTAGCCGTCATGACCATTACACCCTCGTCCGAGAATTGCTGTTAAACACCACAACCGTATCCAGCCCATATGAGCACGAACTGATCGCTATGAGAACAGCCCAGTCCCAACCATTGTAAAAATTATCAATAACTTGTAATAAACCAGTGTATTCACTCCCAGTCAATCTTACTTTTTGTACTGTCACTATGTTGTAATGCCCTGTAGTTTGAGCTTCTCCCCACCTAATTATTATACAGTCATGCGCCGGTTAACATCCTAGATACGTTCTTGGAAACATGATGTTAACCGAAATGGACTTTGTCCGATCATCACATAAACTTTTTATTTATACTTACGTGTATGTGGAATACTATATATGTACGTATACACTTTTACTCTTAAATCACGACTGTAATGTGATACAGGTGATTAATTTTTATCTCTTGTGCAAAATACATGACGTTTATATTAAAATTATTCACTGTTTTACAAGGATTCCAGCAACGCCATGCAGATGGGGGAGAGAGAGGGTGGGAGCGAGCGAGGGGGCGTGGGGGGAGGGGAGGTAGTACGTTTGACAGTTGGAACAGGCCCAGGTCTAATGCGTGTATATTTATCAGTTCTTAGGTGACTAAGCTTCTCTCTTATAAGAAGCCAGTGAAATGACCTGGGTGAATATAATTAACATAGCTGGGATTCTTGTAACATACTGATTAATTTGAATATAAACATGCTATAATTTGCACTAGACAAAACAATTTTAGTACTGTAATCAAGTTAGTACATGTGCACTCCAGCTTTGCACTAACGTCATTTATTTATTTTATGTTTCTTTTAGTATGGTGTGTGCATGTAAATGGATGAAAATAAATGAAGAAATCTATGTAAATCTACCCAAAAATACAGTTGAAAAACTTTTTTATAAAATGTACTACAGTACTGTGCAGTAATGTACAACAGTTCTTATCTCTTGAGCAAAATATATGTCATTTATATTCAAATTATTGGCTGTCTTCCAAGGATTCCAGCAATGCAAATTATAATCTCCTAACTTTAGTCTGAGATATTATATAAGATAAAAACTGTAAGCCTAAAAGCCTGGCTGGGGGTGGGGGGGACTGACGGACCCAGCCATGCCACCCAGCGAAGGGTTGGGGGGGGGGGGGTGGGGAGGGGTTAAGGTGATAAGTTTGAGGCGAAGGTCTCTGTGTGTTTATTTAACAGTCCTACTAAGCTTCCCTCATTTTAAAATGCCAGTGACATGACCTAGGAGAATATAATTAACATAGCTGGGATCCTTGTAAGATACTGATTTATTTGAATATAAGCATGTTGTAATTCGCACTAGACATAACGATTTTAGTACCGTAATCAAATTAGTACATGTGCACTCCAGCTTTGCACTAAGGTCATTTATTTATTTTACGTTTCTTTTAGTATGGTGTGTGCATGTAAATGGATGAAAATAAATGAAGAAATTTATGTAAATCTACCCAAAAATACAGTTGAAAAACTTTTTATAAAATGTACTACAGTATTGTACACTAATGTACTACATTTTTTATATCTTGAGCAAAATATATGACACTTATATTCAAATTAATCTCTGTCTTGCAAGGATTTGAGCAATGCAAATTATATTATCGTAACTTTAGTCTGAGATATTATATAAAATAAACATAAAGAAATCACCAATCTTTTATCTTGGAACACGAGGGTAGTGGGAAGACAGGGGGCGGGAGGTGAGGTGACAGGATGCCTGGCGTTTATTTGTTTATTTATTTGAGATAAGATTTGACAGTTGGCGTTGAAGGCCTGCCTGCGTGTTTATTTATCATTACTTAACAGTGACTAAGCTCTTCTCATAATTTTCCACCCAAACGACCTGAGTGAATATAACTTACATTGGAGGGATTCTTGTAAGATAGTAATTTATTTGACTTTTTTTTTTCAATTTAAATTTTAATTGTTTATTCCTTGGTAGAGGAAGCGGGATCCTAGTGCTGTCACTTGGTACCCCTGTGCCATAACACCAGAAGCAACTGGCCAGTGTCACAAGTATATACAGTACAGTACAGTCATCCCTTGCTTATCGCGCCTAATTGGGATCCCGCCGATAACGAAAGTACAGACCTATGGGATTTATTCTAATTGGTTCAGGCACCCAAGACCCAAATCCCAAGTTTCCCATTTTACGACCATTTAGACCCACTAAATATATATATAATGTTATGTTAAATATCATAAACACACATAGGCATGGCGAGGTTTATTACAAAGTGATGAAGAGGGGACGCTTAATACTGTAGTCCACAAAACATGTAGCTATGCTTTTTTTATTTGGTCCCCGTCATACCAGTCCATTTTCTCTCATATCAGGATGCCTGAGTCCTCCGTTTTCTCTCTTAATCTTAGAGTGCACCAGAAACTTTACTGTTTTTAGTAATGCCACAGAATGTGAAATTGCAACCCCAATTGCAACTGGGGTTGCAATTGTTGAGGCAACTAGATATGTCTGATTACAGCAAATGTGTTATTGTCAATTTGTAGGTGAAAGATTTTATCCTCAATAGATATAGGTTAACATTTCACCTGTATGCAAATGCTTAAAAAAGCCTAAGTAAGGAAGCATATTCCTTTAACACATAATATTTGACCAGTATGTGGAGGATCATCGTGTCTCTGTTAGGGGGTCGTGGCGTGGTGGTCCAGCAGGCGTCACTTTTTTTTGGGGGGGGGGGGGGCACGGACGAACAGTACAGGTTGACAATCCCTTATCCGAAATCCTTGGGACCAGATGTATTTCGGTTTTTGGAATTTTTCGGTTTTCAGAATTTTTTTTTTTTTTTTTTTTTTTTTTTTTTTTTTTTTTTTTTTTTTACAGGGATCAGCCCACCCAGGCACAGGTCACTGACCCACATTGGGGCCTGGGGGCTAAAATATAATAGTAATTATAATTATCATAGTAATAATAATAATAATAATAATTCATAGGTCTAGGTCGTGTTTCTCACTTTTGATCTTTTTTTTCATTCTTGTATTTCTTTATTATTACTCTTATTATTTTATTATTACAGTATTATTGTTATTATTATTATTGTTAACATTCTTATTTTATTTTTGTGTATTTTGTATTAAATATTTTATTTACTATGAATAATTATTATTATTACTGTATTATCATTATTATTATTATTATAATTATTATTACTATTACTTTTTCACCCCTCCAGGCCCCGATGTGGGTAAGTGACCTGTGCCCGGGTGGGCTATTAAAAAAAAAAAAAAAAAAAAAAAAAATGCTCCACAAAAAACTTTCCGTTTTCAGAGCTTTTCGGTGTTTGGAATTTCGGATAAAGGGTTGTCAACCTGTATATGCGATTGGACGTTGTTCGGTCGGACGTTAACCGGCGCATGACTGTATATATATATCACATTTGTATCACTTATGTTACTTGTATATCATTTGTAAATCATGAAACCCAGTCCCCAATTATATAATTGTATATTTTCAGCCTTCAGGCTGCAATGCTCTTTCAATAAACTCTTAATTATTATTATTATTATTATTATTATTATTATTACAGTTGTACCCCACTTAACGCAGTCAATAGAACCCAGAGGGTCCCGCGTTAAGTGAAATCCGCGTTAAGTGAACAGCAGAACATATGGGATTAATTCCAATAGAAACCAGCCCGACCCCCAAACTCCACTTTTTGAAGACACATAACTATGTTGTAGTAAAAATAACATCTTAATTTTATGATGGTACATGCACACAATTAATACTTAAGAGAAATAGAGAAATACAGTCGCCAAGTTAATGTCCATTCAAATAATGGACTCAACTCTCTCCCCCTCTTCTCACACTACACTGCTGGCTCTTCCCTCTCTCAGAAATTTTTGGGGGAAGACCACTAAATTTTAATAAATAATACCTCAAACTAAAGTTAGGATAATACAATTGACATTGCTGGATTCCTTGTAAGACCAGGAATATTTTGAATATAAATGTCATATATTTTGCACAAAAGATAACATATTTACTAGAGAAAACATTTTATCTAAAATTTGTATGACTAATGCAAAATATATGATGTTTATATTCAAAATGATCACCAAATTATAAGAATTCCAGCAATGTAAATTATATTCTGGCCGTGTAATTTGTATGAATTTTATGAGGTAAAACAAATATCTTCACTTAATAAAAAAAAAAATATTCTTCACGACACTATCTGTCAATCAAAGTACCCCACCTTGCCTCCCCCTTCTTCCAACCACCAGATGGTCAGTCCCAGCCCTCCCCCCCACCCCCCACCAATCCTCCCTTCAAGAGGCAGAGTGGGTGAAAAAAATAAATTTTAACATTTTGTATTAAATAATACCTCAGATTAAAGTTAGGATAATATAATTGACATTGCTGGATTCCTTGTAAGACCAGGAATATTTTGAATATAAATGTCATATATTTTGCACAAAAGATAACATATTTACTAGAGAAAACATTTTATCTAAAATTTGTATGTCTAATGCAAAATATATGATGTTTATATTCAAAATGATCATCAAATTCTAAGAATTCCAGCAATGTAAATTATATTCTGACCGGGTAATTTGTATGAATTTTATGAGCTAAAACAAATATCTTCAGTTTATAAAAAAAAAAAATATTCTTCACGGGGTAACAGATGGTCGGTCGGTCCCTCCCTCCCTCCCTCCCCCCCACCCCCCACCCCCCACCAACCGTCCCAAGGAGATGTGTGGGGAAACCAGAATATTAACTTTTTAGTAATAAATAATAACTCAAACTAAAGTTAGGATAATATAATTGACATTGCTGGATTCCTTGTAAGACCAGGAATATTTTGAATATAAATGTCATATATTTTGCACAAAAGATAACATATTTACTAGAGAAAACATTTTATCTAAAATTTGTATGTCTAAAGCAAAATATATGATGTTTATATTCAAAATGATCACCAAATTATAAGAATTCCAGCAATGTAAATTATATTCTGGCCGGGTAATTTGTATGAATTTTATGAGCTAAAACAGGCAGTCAAGCAGGGTGGCTGGTGGGGCAAATCTAAAAATAGCGTCTCGAGCCGGACACTCACCGCGTATATGTGGAAAAAATCCGTGTTAAGTGAAAGTTCAGCTCTGGCGAGGCACCGCGTATATGAAAAAACGCGTTAAGTGAAACCGCGTTAGGCGGGGTAATACTGTATTATTATTATTATTATTATTATTATTATTATTATTATTATTATTATTATTATTACACACCCTCCCACACCAACACACACACATTCCAACACCACTCACACAATGCCAACAAGGGAATTAAGACATCAAGCATGAAGAGTGAGGGGTCTCATTGTAGGGCAAATGTGTGTGTCTAGCTGCATGTTAGCAAATTAAATATCAGCTGTTGAGGAGTGCTTGACAACACTCATTTCCACTCCATCTCTTTAATTACCCACATCTTTCTGCTTTCTCACTCCTTATTTTAAAATGTTATGTAACGTAATGTTGAAGGGATGCAGCTTTGCTCATTTATACTTATACAGGTTGACAATCTCTAATCCGAAATCCTTGGGGCCAGAGGCATTTCGGATTTCGGAATTTTTCAGTTTTCAGAGCTTTTCAGTTTTCGGATAAAGGGCTGTCAACCTGTACTTATCACAATCTCCCTAAAAACACTTTAGGTTTTGTGTTTATTCAAGACATCTTTAGGTTATGAGACCCACTAATCCCTCACCCAAGAAAGGGTGACCTTACATTTGTTATGCCATAACTTAGTAACTTCAATTACGTTGAAGATGAATATAATAATGAGGGCATATATGGCACAACAAAAAATAAATTGGCAACTCAGCACAATTAAGTCCCTTATATTTATCACTTAAAATTAATGTTACATGGCAAACAATGGTAAATGCAAAAGTTACAAACACAATTAAGGATGAAATTGTGCATCATAGGTACGATCTCAGCCTTCTTACTTTATCACAACAGTTCAGGAGTAAAGGTTTGGAATTATACATGTCTCGAAAATTTAATTATAAAAGTTTGCCACAATAAGTTAGCAAGTTACACAGTGAATGGATAGATTCAATCAAGAGAATAAAAATTAAACATAATCCTTAATAAACAACTAAAATGTGCACAGAAAATAAACCATAAACTGCTTTACAACACCTCTATTGATTGAACTTTACACAAAATAAATAATAGAGCAGCACTGAATATATATTACACCCCCCCTACTCAATTAAACCCTATTTGAGTAGGTATCCACCAATGACAAACTCAGACGTCCTTCCACGTCCAATGCCAGCCAGTGAATGACAAAACCCCTTATCCCGGGGGACTACAAGCCTAACTGCACTAATATAAAACAAATCCCACATTAAATTGCAAAAATAGTTAAACATACATACCTACAGGAAAATTTTTAGGTGTCAAGTACCAGCCCTGCTCACACATAATTATACAAAATATTTTCCATACATTAGTTGATGGTAAAGAGCATAAAAAGATTTCACTATGCACAACGCAACGCACCACTGTGCATTACGCCTTGCATAACACCCTCATCCTTAAAATAAAAGCCATATGGTTTTACGTTGACAATACACAGTTATCAGATCTGCCTAATATGGCCATGACAAGGTATCAGCAATAATGTAATCCTTACCCTTGATATGTCTAATTTCAATATTATATGGTTAAAGTGCCAAACACCAGCGAGTTAAACACGTTGGTTTTTGTTCTTCATGCGAGTAACAAATTGCAAGGGGTTGTGGATGCTATATACTTTGTACAATGATTTTATGGTTCCATTTCCCAAGGTATACATCAAATTTATCGAGTGCCATTAACAATGCAGCTGCTTCTTTCTCAATGGTAGAGTAATTTTTTTGATGAGGCTTAAATTTAGTAGACAAGTAAGATACCGGGTACAAAACATCATTATTACCTGCTTGCAATAAAACTGTCCCAGCTGCTACGTCACTTGCATCTACTTGTACGACAAATTGCTTGTCAAAGTTTGGTCCCTTTAATACTGGTTTAGACATAAAAATTGCCTTAATTTTCTCAAATGCCTCGTGACAACTCTCTGTCCACACAAAATTTCTTTTTGGACTAACTAAATCAGTTAATGGTCTTGCAACATCAGAAAAGTTAGGGCAGAATCGCCTATAATACCCTCCCATACTCAAAAAACATTGGACTGCCTTATGGTTTGTGGGTATGGGCAAGATCTCAATGGCCTCAACTTTAGCCAGGACTGGGACTATTGTCCCATAACCAATCTCATGTTGCAGAAATACTAGTTTGGCATGGCCAAACTCACTCTTAACGAGGTTAACAGTGAGTTGAGCACTATTATGATGACTGAACAGACACCGAAGTAACTCAATATGTTCACTCCCTGTGGAAGAGAACACAACTACGTCGTCAAGATATGCTCCGACACCATCCAGACCATTAATGACAACTGACGTCAAACGTTGGAAAGTTGGAGGGGCGTTACGCATACCAAATGGCGTAACGGTATACTGATACAAGCCATAAGGGGTAACAAATGTCAATATGAGTCTCGCCCGCTCTGACAAGGGTACCAGAACACAAGGGGATGCCCACTCACTGTCACTAGGTTCAGCCAAATTATTGCCAATCAAGAACTGCACCTCGTCATTTCAGAATGCCGATTTTCTGGGAAGAAATGCATTGGGTTTTTGTTTTACTGGGGCTGCATCGTCCACCAACACAACACCATGGGTCACCACTGGGCTAGGCTGTGGCACATCACCAAAGATGGGCTGGAATTCCTGTAGGAGACACATTACCTCTCTCCTCTGATCCCTTAGTAGATGGCACAATATAGAAGAAGGATCACTTAACACATCAGAATTGTTCAGTTTGATACCAGCTTTCAACTTTCCAAAGTCATGCTTAGGTAACTCATCCTTCTCCACTTCTTCACAAGTCAGAGTATTGCACACCACCTTATCATGTCTAATGCAATAGGGTTTCAACAGATTCACATGTACAGTACTAGTGTTTTAGTCTTCCTATGTCCAGGTGTTGCTATGACATAGTTAACACCTCCTACTTTACTCAAAACTTCAAAGGGACCCTGATACTTAGCTTGTAGGGGAAACTTCCTAATGGGCAAGAACAAAAGCACATAATCCCCAACATTAAATTTTCTATCTTCTACAGTTTCATCCAATTGACTTATCATTTCCTATTGGGCTTCCTACAATAAGATCTCATATTTTGCACGATTTCATTTCGCCTTTTTAATTTAGTGAGCACTACCTAATATAACCAAGCCTTAAATTTGGTGTAAAATATCGTAAATTTTGCGAGATCCAGCCAGCTGAATGCTGGCCACCATCTTGAATGACATCACAGCCCTCATACCAGTTACAGTCATTTCTGCTACAACTCGTGTTTTGTCAGTGCGAATTGGTTGTAACGCAATTGATGAATAGGGGAACACTGTTTGTAAAACGTGAATTTTTGCATACGAATGTTGGCTGTAACACGATTTCATCCTCAATGTTTTGATTTCACCCTCAACCTTTTAAGCATGGAGCAGAGTTATGCAATGCTTACAGTTCAAATTCGACATCACATGTTCAATTGATTCGTGTCTTGTTTGTGAAGTGTTTTTTGAGAGGTACTTTGTAAAAATTTTATATCTTATTTTTTGCAAATATATTTGTTACCCATAAATACTGCATGAAAAGAATAAGTAAAAAGAATGTGGTCTTGGTCACACAATATATATATACAGTCATGTGCTGGTTAATGTCCTAGATACGTTCTTGGAAACTTGACGTTAACTGAAATGGACGTTGTCCGATCATCACATAAACTTTGTATTTATACTTACGTGTATGTGGAATACTATATACAGTGAACCCTCACTTTACGCGGTCAATTAGACCCACGGCGGCCCGCGTAAAGTGAACAACATAACATATGGGATTAATTGAAATAGAGACCGGGCCGACCCCCAAACTCCACTTTTTCAGACACAATATCTACGTTGTAGTACAAATAACTTCTTAATTTTATGATGGTATGCACACACAATTAATAATTAAGAGAAATATCAATGATATTAGGTTTTTTAACACTTACATTAGTTGAAAATATGGCTGGGCACACGGGGATGGGGGGTTGGTTCCGAGGCAGAGGGCAGATTATTGGCCCTCACCTGTATCACTTGTAACAATTGTGTATCACTATCCACCACAGAGGCTTGCAGGGCCTCTTTGTCAAACCCCTCAAAGTCCTTATCCTCACAATCACTATCACTGACTTGGGCCGGCTGTGGTGGGCGAATAACTCGGTAATGTTTTGATGACTGGGCGACCTTGTGCGCACCCTGCTCGCGCCGCTCTCCGCGTAAAAAGGGTACACACACCGTGGAAAGTGAGCATTCCTTGTTCGGCAGGGTAAAGTGGGACCGCGTAAAGCGAGGGTTGACTGCACATACATATACACTCTTACTCTTAAATCACTACTGTAATGTGATACAGGTGATTAATTTTTATCTCGTGCAAGATATACGACGTTTATATTCAAATTATTCGCTGTCTTACAAGGATTCCAGCAATGCAAATTATATTCTCCTAACTTTAGTCTGTGATATTATATAAGATAAAAACTTTAAGCCTAGAACCCTGGCTGGGCAGATGGGGGAGAGGGAGGTAGGGAGGGAGCGTAGGGGGAAGGGGAGCGGGAGGTGAGGTGGTACGTTTGACAGTTGGCGCCCAAGGTCTAACACATGTTTATTTATCAGTCCTTAAGTGACTAAGCTTCTCTCTCATAAGAAGCCAGTGAAATGACCTGGCTGAATTTAATTTATATTGCTGGGATTTTTGTAGATAGTGATTAATTTGAATATAAACAAGCTATAATTTGCACTAGACATAACAATTTTAGTACCATAATCAATTTAGTACATGTACACTTCAGTGTTGCACTAAGGTCATTTATTTCTTTCACGTTCTTTTAGTATGGTGTGTGCATGTAAATGGATGAAAATAAATTTAGAAATTTATGTAAATCTACCCAAAAATACAGTTAAAAACTTTATATTATAAGATGTACTTCAGTAATGTACACTATTGTACTACAATTTTTATCTCTTGAGCAAAATATATGATGTTTATATTCAAATTATTCTCTGTCTTGCAAGGATTCCAGCAATGCAAATTATATTCTCCTAACTTTAGTCTGAGATATTATATAAGATAAAAACTTTAAACCCTAACAAAACCACCAAACTTTTGTCTGGGAAGGCAGGGAGGGAGAGAGGGAGCCAGCGAGCGTGGGAAGAGGGGGGAGCAGGAGGTGAGGTGTATTTTGATTGACAGACAGTGTCTGGTAAAGTATAATTTGTTTATTTACTTCAGATTTTTGTTTTTAGCTCAAAAAATTTATAGAAATTACCCGGCCAGAATATAATTTACATTGCTGGGATTCTTGTAAGATAGTGATTAATTTGAATATAAACAAGCTATATTTGCAAAAGACATAAAAATTTTAGTACTGTAATCATGTAGTACATGTACAGTACTGTACAGGTTTGCATTTGAGTCATTTATTTCTTTTACCTTTCTTTTAGTATGGTGTGTGCATGTAAATGAATGAAAATAAATGAAGTGGACACTTGTTAACCGAGGGACCACTGTATTGCAGTGTACTGTACTTGTACTGTACAATACTTTTTACTACAACGTATGTATTGTGTCGGAAAAAGGGTAGTCTCGGGATCGGCCCAGTCTCTATTTCAATTAATCCCATATGTTCTGTTATTTCGTTTATGCATTTCTCGTTTTACGCGGACCTCCACGGGTTTAATTGACCGCGTAAATGAGAATATATATATATATATATATATACATATATACAGTTGGTCCTCGTATTACGGCGTTAATGTAACCCGGAGGGTCCCGCGGAAAGTGAGGAACGCGTAAAGTGAACAACATAACAATATGGGATTAATTGAAATGGAGTCCAGGCCGATCCCCAAACTCCACTTTTTGATGACACACAACTATGTTGTAGTAAAAATTTTATCTTAACTTTATGATGGTATGAAAAAACAAGTAATATAGAAGAGGTTAGGTTAGGAAAGCTAAAGGTTAACATTGGAAAAATAAAGGTAAGGTTAGAAAACTAAAAATTATGTGGAACACTTACGGTAGTAGAAGAGATGGGTCGGCATACGGGGATGGAGGCTGGTTCCGAGGCAGAGGGCAGATTACTGGCCCTCAGGTGAATCACCATTACTAGGTGAATCATCATCACTGTCACTTACAGTTGTCAGGGCTTCCCTGACAAATCCCTCAAAGTCAACTTCACTGTCACTATCACTGGCTTGGCCTGGCTGTGGTGGGTTGCGGGTGAAGAAATCTGTTATGCTTTGCTGACGGCTGGCGTTGATGTTGTCGTGATACACCATGATGTACGGCTCCATAGCCTGCACCAGCCAGTTATGGAAGACTTCATAGCGGTCATCGTCATTGTCGCGGGAAAGGAAGGACTTCATCTTCTCTGCACACTCCATGGCACCCTTAATATCACTATGACTTAAATTGTGTTCTTCGGAGACTGCCGCACCTTCTTCCTCCTCTTCACTGGCGTGTTCTTCTTCCAACATCTCGTCGGCAGTCACTTCAGGATTTCTGATCACCTCCAAGATGTCGTCGTTGGTTGTCTCGGAGAAGCCTGGAACTGTAACAGTCTGCGCAGCTTCTCTGGCAAGGTCCACTGCTACTGCAACAGTCTGAACCTCACCAGTCACAGATTGACTCCTCCTCTCACCTGGTATTCCATGCAACACATGTCTCCATGCGTGACGAATTGTAGCAATAGACAGCTGATCCCATGACTCCACCAAGATGTCCACAGCTTTCTTGATGTTAAATACTCTCCAGAATTGTTTGAAGAGTATTTTTTGCTGTTCTAACCGTTGTTCCTCGTCTTCGTCGCTCTTGCTATCGGTGGTGGTGTCACTCAGGTCACGCAACTCTTCCATGGTGTTGGTGTAGTCGTTCAGGAGCTGGAATTTTTTTGTTGAGAATGCAGCTTTCACATTGCAAATCAACTCCTGGTCCATGGGCTGGATTAATGATGTAGTGTTGGGAGGAAGGAAGACCACTTTTACGTTGGGGTGACGATCTAACAGTAGGGGCGAGTGTCCTGGTGCGTTGTCCAGCAGCAACAAAATATTAAATGGGACATTCTGTTGCTCACAGAATTTCTTTACATGGGGAACAAAACAGTCATCAAACCAGGAGAGGGACAGTGTAGAGAACATCCATGCCTTACGTGCTGTCAGCCAGTGGACATTTAGCTTGGTCATGTCCATGCTCTTGTAGGCGTGCGGCTTGTGGGCTGTGTGGATCACCGATAACTTGAGCTTACAGGTACCGGAGGCATTGGTGGTAAACAGGACGGTGATGCGTTCCTTCTGCATTTTCCGGCCCCGAATCCTGCTGGCATTCTTCACAATGTAGGACTTGGAAGGTAGTTTTCTCCAGAAAAGACCAGATTCGTCCATGTTAAACACCTGGTCATCACTGTACTGTCCTTCCTCCACAATCTCACGTAAAAACGGAGGAAATTCCCAAGCCGCAGCACGATCAGCACTCGCTTC